>JBBPOH010000022.1:0-32319 GCA_038091335.1 Phylloporus arenicola | reverse complement strand
CGCGGTATGTAGGATATGAAAGCTCCGTGACCAACATGGGCGCAGCATTAGCTATACAGGTGATATATTAATGCAGCAATAGACAAAATTGTTTATGAGACTTGCCTGCAAAGGTGTTGCCAAAGCCAATTAAGAAACGGGCACCAATAAACATGCCGACAGATTGAGAAGCGGTCTGAATGGCAGTTGCGACACACATGATGGCCGCACCAAACCAGACTGCTCGACGACGACCAAGCCCGTCGGACAAATATGGTGCAAACGGATACCCTGCCAATGCCCCAATGTTCTAACACACGTCAGTGATGGTCATCGGCGACGGATACATAAGAGTGCTCACCTGTATGGCATTGAGTAGGCCGAGTTTCCCACCCGATGGGTTGTTGAAAGCGGACTCCCATTGAGTGAGACTCTGCAGACCGTTCATCATACTGCCATCGTATCCGGTTGTCGATGATGTAATGAGGCTATCATAGATTGTCAATAGAAAGTTTAGAAGACAGCTTTGGGACGCACAGCAGGACAATCCAAGCATGCAAGGCAATGAGTCTGCAGGAATGTGGATAAGCGTGACAGTGGGCAAGTGGTGCAAGAGCTGACCGTCTATTATTGTACCACTTTCTTGTCGGGTCGATGAGATGTGCCAATCGGAGGTCGTGGACCGCAGACTCATGGGAGGCACTAGCAACACCCATGTCGTCCTCGAAGACCGGGTACCGAGCAAGAAGTGCGGCATTGACGAATTTATAGCGCCACTGTAATTTCAGTGTGAATAGCCGAGGATGGAACTCGGTTCTATGAGGTCGTTACGTTTGTATTGATCCCGACAACTAGGGTTCCCCCAAGCTAAGTAAGACTGTTGGCTTGGTCTGTGTCCACCAACATTCGGAGACAAGACACACTGCGGCCAACCTAACCGGAATAATTAATAACCTCCGGGACGGCAAGTTCAGTGTGTCAACATCGACCGTGGAGAAGACGAGTAGCCAAGAATGGTTATGGTGCAGGGAGCTCAAATGCTCAAGCACCTCGGATTCTGAGTGTCACAGGTCATGTCGTGCGTATGGTTCACTTCGATCTTGAAGCGACAAGTCCTCGTTCCGGCGGAGGATTCCAAATCATATTCAAAAAGCGGTTCATACATACGAGTGAACGAGAGTAAGAGCTTACGAAGGAAGAAAAAAATATGCTCGAACGCCGAATCCACGACGTTTTTTTGTCTCCGCGGCCAGCCCGAGCCGTCTTCAAACGAGGGACTGAGATATCTACGTGACGCGCGTCTCATCGAAGCGGGCGAGGTCATCTCTCGCGGCAAGCAACACCTCCTGTAAGTATACTGTCAGCAACCAGGACCGCAAAGTACAAGAAACACACGATTCACCGTTACGAGCGCTTGCCGTGCCTCATCCTTGATCTCCTTCCAACGCCGCTCATATGCCCCCAACAGCTGCTCCCACTGTGCCTTCCTGTTTATCCCCCCAGTACGAATGAGCGCCCGCAAGACGATAATTCCTGCGACCCATTCGACCTCGTCTGACTCCCACACCGCGTCGCGCACCATCATCTCTGAAAATGAGTCACTTGAAGACACGGTGTAGCCGAGTTCTTGACCGAGTCGGTGGTTGTAACCCGTGTTTGTATTGGTGCCGACAACACCGACGGGGACATTTACGGCGGCACTTGGAGCAGCGTTGCTACCTCCAACGATCCCGAGCTCGATCGCAGCGGCGTGTATCTGGGCCCACTGGACATGATCCTTGCGGCGCTGTCTATCCGCCTTGATCCGCTCCATCTCGTCTGTGAGCGATCCATGCGCTGCAGCGCCAGCACCAAAACCCACCCCGCCTGTGCTTTCGGCGGTGGGGGCCCATACGGACGACTTACGAAGAGTAGTCTGGAGAGCACGTGAGCCGGCTAGTGGTCCAGAGACATCCGCATGGACGAGCGTGTTTGGGAAAAACGCACAGGCGTCGAGGAAGCGGCGTAAGAGCGTGCACAGCACGGCCGTCTGCGCGGGCGGAGCGCTCGGTGTCGACGCCGCTGCACCCGGCGTAGATGCAGAGGCTGCGGGCGATACAGTGGACGTAGAGGCGAGGACAGACGAGGCGGCATCAAAAAGCGCGTGTATGACGGGCGTGAGCGGGGTAGGTGATTGGTGCGCGAGGACGTAGGACTGGATGAGGGACGAGAGCGTGTGTGCGTCGATTGCGTTGGTGATGAACGCGTCGCGGAGGGCGGAGGGGGTCACGCTGAGGGTGATCTGGCTCGGTGAGGGAACCTGCACGGGGACGGGGACAGCGGCTGGAAAATTTAGCTGAAGTTGTTGGCCGGATGGGCCTGGCTGGGGTGGTTGGGTGGTTTGGGTATGCGAGTGGGGGGTTGTATCGGGTGTATCCGAGGGCAAGGCAAAGGACGGTGCGATAGTGGGCGTCCACGAGATGCTGCCCGCTGGGAGAGAGTGAGCCTCTGGCCAACGAGTCCGGTACGACGCACCTCTGTCGGACGGTCTCTTTGATCGGGTGCGGCCCTCGAGCTTCCGCCTCGCGCGCCCGACGGTGTTCTTGTACCAATTGTATATTTGCTAGCACAAGGTCGTCAGAGCAGATGGGAATGGTGCTCGCGGACTCACCTCGCGGAACCGGGGTTCAGCTTCGTCGACGCCTTGGAGGTCCGGTGGTAGACCGAAGCGGAGGAGAAACTCGCCGGCTCTGTCGAGGGCGAACTTTTTTGCGTCGCCTCGTACATGGCCTCTCGTCCTCGACTCGAATCCGCTGATGTGGCTCTTGAGGAAGACGAGCTGTTCTTCCGTGTACGCCTTGGGCAATCTGGGTTTGCTTACCCTGGAATCCATCTTGACGACTTGTTCGGGTTTACACAGCCACACAATCATAGGTTCGTACCCAGATTCCATTATGTAATCTACTCCAATATGGCATCTTCAGGAAAGGCCACCCAGCCACCTTCGTCGCATGATTCAAAACCTAGGCTCGCACCGTATCCGAAGGTTATTGTTCACTACCTTCCTCGTCTTGGTGATTGATCACCGTCAATAGTAACTGACTGACGGGCACGCATGTTGCTTTACTAGGTTTCCCGTTTCAACGTTTCATATATACGTTGCACTTCTCGTCGCCCATGACAACTGCCACATTGCTCCAAGCAATTTACACCGGGCCCGCGCACTTCGGAATGTGATATAGAGAGTCAGAGACTACAGATTCCAAGTTTCGATCGGTTTGACTATCATGGCGATGGAAAGGTGGAGCCGCAGAGTGGTAACTTCACCATATGAATACTACTTACTTTGCTGCAGACTGATTACCTCCGAGGCTCACCTTCATGCTCTTTCCAATGAAACTCATTCGGCAATGCCTACTGAGTCAACGCCTCGAAGCCGGGGTCTCGATATGCAAAATACAACATGCCTGATACGTCAGATGCCACGCAATATAAAAGGTTGGGCCCCAAATTTTCAGTTGTTTCAACGGACCTCGATAGAACCAGCATGTTACTTCCAAAAAACCTCCTTTCTCTAGTGTTTCTCGCATTGTCTGCTGTAGATGCGAGTCCGTCGATCTATCGGAGCAGCGAAGGGAGCACACTTCGCTTTGTGACGAGCTTAGATTTGGGTGACAGCCGTACCCTTTCTGAGAGGGATCGCGCTCGCGCTCATGCCCTGGTCAACAAACATGGTGACACAACTATTAGCATCACCAATACTCTCTATAGCTATTCCACCCAGATCGGCGTCGGAGATCCTCCATATGATTGTGTGTTGATCCGCTATTATTGTGGATGTGGGAGCTAACTGATCGCAGACACGCTTCTGATTGATACTGGAAGCTCAAACACATGGGTGGGAGCGAATCAGAGTAGGCCATACATACAGACGAAGACTAGTGTAGACACAGGAAATACTTTCGTACGTATCCAATGTCCCTCGTGTTGTTTGCATCAAATTCGAACATGATCAAAGAGCATATCTTATAGTGCAAATGTCTCTGGAGAAGAATATCTTGATACCATCATGCTCTCCCCTTTTTTGGTGATCGAAAATCAATCCATCGGTGCGGCTACCTCGACCAATGGCAGTTTCGAAGGTTTCGATGGTATCCTTGGGATTGGGCCCACCGGCCTTACTTCCGGAACGTTAAACAAACCCGCTTTGGTGCCTACGGTGCTGGACAATCTTTATTTGCAAGGAAAGATATCGGAAAAAGTATTTGGAATCTACCTCGTCCCATCCTCCGAGCCTGGCAGTAATGGGGAGCTCACGTTTGGCGGCTATGACCAAAGGGTTATCACCAGCCGTGTTGACTATGCCCCGCTCACGAACACTGACCCTGCATCGAAGTATTGGGGTGTCAATCAGTCGGTCTCTTATGGCGACCAGACTATCCTGCCAAACGCCGCCGGCGTCATGGACACTGGCACCACCTCCATTTTGTTTGCGACGGGTGAGTAGCCTCCGCCACGGACAGACTTCCCGCTGACCTCTCAGCTACAGAGGCATTCCAGAAATATCAAAGCTTGACGGGTGCAGTCATGGATAATGCTACCGGTCTGCTCGCCCTCAATGCTGACCAGTATGCGAACCTGAAACCATTGTCGTTCTTTATCGGAGATGCGTGCCACGATCTCACGCCTGACGCTCAGATCTGGCCTCGCTCGCTCAACACTGCCATTGGAGGGAATGCGAGTGTGATCTACCTTATCGTTGGTGACTTGGGATCCCAAACCCACCTTCCCATCGGCTTTATTAATGGATATGTCTTCCTGTGTGTCCCCCGCTTTTTGGTCCGGGGTAATCGTTAATTCTGACGCTTTCCACTCTTTAGGCAACGCTTCTACACTGTATATGACATCGAGCACAGACGAATCGGCTTAGCCACGACCGCCTACACGAACTCAAAAACTAACTAGACGTCATTCATCGGTAGCCTCTTCAGCCCAACCTGTCTCATATACAACTTGGCTACCTACTATGCTCATTCGTATACATTGCTCACCATCCTGCAGTCGCCCACCCAAGTGCTGTTGTGATATTCACTATGACAGGAAACATAATAGCCTTGTCGCTCTAGTAATCGATCATTTGGACATGACTGCGTGATTGTGCGGGTGTTTTTTGAATGGTGGCATCGAGACTAGTACAGTACACAGTTCGACCATTATCAAGAAGAAAAGAAACCAATGCATTGCACCATGAAATCCAATATCAATTTACCCAATAACCCATCATCATCGTATCGTGTACCTTTCACATGACGAGTACACTTGATACCATCAGATGACGCTCGCGCTGATCAGTTGTTCCAGCATCCTCTCATCCATACCTTGCACCCTTGGCATAATCCGGCACGGAAACGGAAGCGGATGTCTACCACAGAAACGAACGCCTTATCAATCCCATGCAACGGAACGAATAGGAAGCTACCCACACCGCAAGACCGCTCGTAAACTTAGGAACGACCGGCACCTCCCGTCCGAGCTCGTCCCGTGCCTTGGACAGCGTAAACACCGCCAACACGCTTGCGATCGCGATCCACACGGACGAGTCCGCAAAGTGGCGGCCCACGCACATGCGCCGGCCGAACCCAAACGCGATGTGTTGCGTGTCGTCCGGTTTGAGGGTGCCGTCGTCGTTGAGGAAGCGTTCGGGGAAGAAGTCGTATGGCCGGGGGTATTTGGAGGGGTTGTGCGCCATAGACCTGTGGCCATGGACGAGTCGGCGGCGGTTGACGAGACGGGAGAATGGGGGCGCACCAGAGGTTTGAGACGACGAGGGCCCCTAGGAACCATCAGCTGTCCTGTGCGCACGCGATGATGATGTCAGAACGGACCCTTTGGTATACAATATCCATCGTAGACGTCAGCGTCCACTGTCGCATGCGGAATGGCTAGCTCAACGCCGATGAGAATGGGACGGTACACGACAAACCACGACTCACACAGCGGCGCGACAGGATTGTATCGGAGCGTTTCGCGGAGGAGCGCGTCGATATAGGGCAGCGACGGCCGATCTTGCAGGAGAGGTAGTCTGCCTTTGCCAGTGACCACATCTATTTGCGCCTGCGCCTTCCCCTGGACATCTGGGAACAGGACCATCATGAGGAAAAAAGTCATGATGACTGAATTTGACTTTTGAACATGATGGGTCAATAATACCAATCGTTGGATCTCGTATTATCGACGCACAGTTTCTGAGGAAGCTGGATAGAACATATGAGATGGACGATGGAACAAGAGAGTGCGCCAGTTACCCATGAACGCCGTCGCCGCAGCCTCTTTGAGACCTCGCATCCACTCTGCATCCGTGGGGATGCGTTGCGCTTCTACTCTCCGCAGGGCATCGCATATCATGCTTGGACCGGCGTTTCCTGACTTCTACGACCATTGATGAGTGACGCTCCACCATAGTTGATCATGCATACCATCTTTTGCAATGAGTAATTGAAGGGCGTTTCCACGCAGTCCTTGGCCCATGTCTTTGATGCAGCAGCAGTTTTTTTGAACGACATCCCAGGTAACCATGACGGAAGTAAGAGAACTAAAGAACTGGCTTGTGTACGCGGCGGGATGAATTTGCGGTGGATTGACTTACGTCCAGGAAATGCGCCGATGATGATGGACACGTCGGGCCGCAAAGCAGTCAAAATCACGTTGATGACTTTTTTGACAATGTCCACCATCGGGTCCTTGCGAGACACGGGATCATAGTCGTATACCGCGTTCATGACGATCGATGCTGTATACCTGCCAACCATTTCATCCAATCATATCTCTTGACGACGTCGCCTGTCACTTACTCGAAAATGTGTTCAGGGAACTGATTTGATGCTTGGATCAAACGACGCAAGAGCTGAAACGATTTTTGTTGTTGCATTGGCGCAAACTTGACGACAGACTCTGCTCGAAAGGCTTGTTGGAAAAAATGTCTGTGCAGGCGCCACCGGTCGCCGTATGGTAAGAGGACAGAGTTAAAGTCCATTCCAAATCTCGAAAGAGAGTCAGCGTTCTGACGCACACCGCGAGGCATCACTCACAGCGAGTTCGTGACGAGAGAGGGCCTGTCCGAGTAGTTTTTGGCGCGATACTCGAGCAGGTCCTTGGCGATCTTTTCGGAGCTGATGATGATGATATGTTTTCCCAGTAGTCGAGTGTGTACCAGGTCTCCTACATGAGTCTTGAGACCTCGATGCCCAAGGGAAGAAGAAGAAAGTATACCAACCGTATGTCTTTGCCCACTCGGCATATGTCAACCATGGTGCCTCCGTGTTAACACCGATCACGTTACCAATGAAAGGAAGTCCCGGTGGCCCAGGAGGTAGCGGGCAATCAGACAGGTGCCACCGGACGAGATCCAGCAGCAATTTTACGCCGAGTACAAAGGCGCATGCACTGACCCAGGACATGGGATGGCAGTCGGAATCTGATGAGCTTCGCGGACACGTCCATGGACTCTAGCCCTTTCCCACACATGCTAGGCGTTGGTGTGGATACTGTAACAAGGATGAGTATTTGGATAATGCCTATTCGGCTCTCGACTGGGGCGGTGGGCAACACCGGAACTTGGCCTGAGCCCATTTAAAGTGCGCTCCAGTCGCAGTCCGACCTACTAATGCACTCCAAAGCCGCAGATTCGGCGGCCATCTTTGTGCCCTCAGACGAGGACATCACCCACTCGGACCGCGAGGATGACCCGCTCATACCGCTCGACCCACAGACCCTCGAAAAGAGACTGCTGCGCAAGCTGGACGGAAGGATCTTGCCCATCGCTTGCGTGCTCTACCTCTTTGCATGTGAGGCAGTCGACTTATCTGCAGCGCATCCAACTAACCCCATCCAGACCTCGATCGTTCAAACTTGGGCAACGCACGTCTCCAGGGTCTACCTGATGACGTGCTCGGTGGTGACCCTACAGGCGTCCTCTTTGACTGGTTGGTCGCAATCTTTTTCATACCCTATGTCAGTGTCTACCACCACCTCCCTCTCGCCCGTACTGACGTGTCGACCAGATTCTGTGCCAAGTACCGTGGACTGTACTCTCCAAGTATTATAACCCTCGCTTGTGGATTGGTGGTTCAGCCATCCTATGGGGCCTGTGTGCCACTTCCATGGCAAGTGCTTGTCAGGCACCTTGCACTGCTGACCTGCTGACAACGGACCACGTAGTCAACCGCGAATGACTTTGAAAGCCTTTTGATCACACGATTGGGTCTTGGGGTATTTGAAGCGGCATTCGGACCTTCGGTCGTACTCTATTTATGTGCGTCTTTCCGTTACTGCTTCGGCCTCAACTCCGACACATCCCTTTCAAGCGTTCTACTATACCAAAGCCGAATATGGCACACGGATCGCTTCTTGGTTTGGTTTTGCTGCAGTTGCTGGTGCATTCGGCGGTCTACTCGCCTATGGGATTCAGCATGTCAAGATATCCATCGCAAACTGGAGGTTGCTGTTCATCATAGAAGTGCGTTATCCTGCTCCCTACCTGATTCGCTTCCCGACACAGATTAGGGTGTTCCGACAGTACTTCTTGGGGTGTTGTGCTTGTTTTTCCTGCCCGGCCGGCCAGAGTCCACCGACTTTCTAACACATGCAGAACGTAAATTAGCAATGCAACGTATGAATAGAGGGACAGGCGGAGACCTTGGCGCGGTTGTGAATAAGAGTACGCCTCTTGTCCATTCACAAGGCACCCTTGATTTACTATTGGTTTCAGGCCATGTCATCGCTGCTTTCTTGGATTGGAGGGCGAGTCTTCTACAACTCCAGCGTGCTTCAGCTCATCTTTATTTCAGATCTACGTCGCTGGCATCATGTATTTTGGTCTCAACTGCGCTCTCGGCTCTTTGTCGGCATTTTTACCCACAATCATCGAGACAATGGGACATTGTACGTCCATTCGGATACATCTCCGAAGCGACTAATTGGCTCCTCCCGCTTGCCATTTTCAGCCGCTGCCATATCACAACTCATGACCGTCCCTCCGTATGCAGTAGCCGGTCTGGTCCTGATGTCCGCATCATATACCTCCGATAGAATCCAGAGCCGAGGACTGCTGGTCGTGTCAGGGTGTACGCTGGCAGCGATTGGTTACATGTCCGTGTCCTTCGTTCGCTCGCGTCGCTTCTCACTGCCAACTGCATAGGATCCTTCTCGGTCTGGCGCAGACACGCATTCACTTGCGATACCTCGCTACATTTTGCGTCGCCGCCGGCACGTATGCCAGCCTTGGTCTCATTCTCGCCTGGTGTGAGTGGTGCCGTGTATGCGTGGGGCCTGCACTGACTCACCCGCTCTTCCTCTTGTTCACAGTCACGCATAACCTTGGGTCAGAAACAAAGCGCGCGGCGGGCATGCCCCTTTTTGGCGCGATCGGACAAGTGGGAAGTATTCTGGGGTCGCATCTATATCCCTTGACCGAAGGCCCCACGTATTCGTATGTCCCTCTCTCTCTTGGCGCGTTTCGCCGGCTGACTTTGACACTCACACGTAGACGCGGGTTCGGAGGTAAGCATATTTCGCGTTCGATTATTTACTTGGATAATTGACGCGCCACAGTATCGGGCGCACTCTTGTTCATCGCGGCGCTGTCTGCGCTGGTGCTCACTGTACGTTTCTCCCCCTCTGTAGATGATCGGCGCTCACTCACCATGTCTTTTGTGATGTATGCTATGTGCAGATATCCTACCGGGTGGAAAACGCACATCGAAACAAGGCATTCGGCAAACCCGACTCGGATGCGCCGGTGGATACGTCTGAGCTGGCAGACAAGGTACGCTCCGCTTTCCATTCTGCACTGCCCTTTTGGTGGTCAGCTCACCGCTATCTCGTTGCTCAATCAGGCCCCTGGATTCCGATACATACCCTAAGGCGCAGAGGAACAATATATAGTAGTGTGAGTGTGAGTATATGATACCTCTTGGTACGCATCCACATGGGTGTGGATTTTTCAGCTGTTTCTTGCTCTCTGGCTATGTATATTTAATCAGCACTGCGCTGTCGTCATATCCTCGCCGACTCTTGTTGTATGTTATACCAGCTATCTATTAAATATTAGTACAAGACTCCTTCTCCAACATTCGTTGATTGAGTGATATGACCCAGTTGTGCATCTTGCGGCTCATGTTTCTGAAGGTGAAGTCAAGATCTCTGATTCTCTATGAACTCCAGCCTCCCCGTCTTAGTAAAAGAGGCAACCGTCGCTAGCCATCTCATCACTGAGGCCTTGTACCTCCCCGGTGGCACGTTTTGGCCCACGATCGTTCAGACATTAAATGGGAAACTGTACGTTCGTGCGGTACATCTTTAAGAAGCTCAAAGATTGTGTGGCACTATACAATTCATGACCGTCCTGGTCCATATGCGGTCCTGCTGGTCGCATCGTATGGCACGTCCGATACTTAGAATGCCGAGCGGATTTGGAATTGGAGATAAATACATTAGACGGTTAAGATCGTGATCTCGCTGTCGAGCCTGCGTACAACTGTATATATGTACATTTGATGGCTGAGTTCGTCATTCATATCATCATCATCAATATTATCACGATCGGCCCGTCATAAACTCGTCAACCAAGGAGAGCGCTCGAGAGGGGAAAAGAGGGGAGAGTGAAAAAAATGCGTTTCAGGGGTCGTAAACAGTCATAAACGGTAAATGATGGTACGCAGACCATTCTGAGAAAAGGCGCGATGTGGGGACCAAGCAGAACCACAGATGGTGGCACTGTCTTATCCGAGCCGACGATCCGTAGGAGTGGTAGCAATGTGGCAAGGAAAGATATGGGTCGGGTACTCGGCAATGAACAAGGTGATCTTCCGGGAGCAACGACAACAAAAGGGTAAGATCGGGTAGAGATATGCAAGAAAATAAAAGCCAGGCACAGATGTTGGTGAAAGAAAAAGAAAGGACAGAGCAGCATCCGTCGTGTTCACCTGCCGCCCTGGAATGCCTGCAGGATCAGCGCCTTCTCCTTCAATACAGAAGGATAGCTGTTCATGAGATGTGCGAGCGCCCGAAGATCATCTTGATCCAACAACCCAATCGTTAGTTTGGGCTGGAATAGCAACAGTCAACGTCCATCTAACCAGGCTTCATTCCGCGATGACTTACCGCGCCCTTGATGCCATATGACTTGATGGCTCGGAACCTAGATGACCTTAATAAACGCCCCAGTGATACAGAGCGAAAGCGGTCGCGCACAATTTGTCACCAAGTTGCTGCTTTTGGGCCTGCACCGGCTTGTCAAGGAGTCCGTCAATGAACTCGTCGGTCGCCTTCATGACTAAAGGATCAGCCTTGGGAAGCGGAACGCCAGTCGCCAAAGAGGAGTTGGCCAGCTTGACTATCTCAGCAGCAGGCAACCGCGCCAGTGAAGCGATTGTATGCGATGCAGAACTTGGAGTCACAGGTACGGGCGACGATGCTGCGGATGGTCCGCGCGACGACAGCGCAGGTGTTTGTGGCGAGTCCTCAGGGGGGGCAGTGGACACTTTCTTTGCCTGGGGCGTTACAGGCACAGGGACTGGCGCGGCGGACGACTCAGCCTTGGCTTCTTCTTCCCCATCTGAACTGTCCAAGACCATCTTTGCATCCGCAATCTTCGCTCGAAGAACCTCAACGTTAAACAAACACATCGCTCTTTCGCGTTTTGGCAAGCTCATGAGCAAGTCTACAAGCTCAGCCTGTCTAGATGACTCGATCTTGGAAACTGCGGCAACCATACGATCGCGCTCGGAGGTCGGTGGGACGGAACCAGAAGGCGAAGAGGTGCGGGGAGGTGTAGACAAGGAAGCAGAAATGGAAATAGGCGTCGAGGGATGCTCCGGAGCCGAGGCTGTTGCAGCTAACTGATTTTGATCTAGCACACGAGAGTCCTGAGAGTTCGCGGGAGATGCGGACTTGGCGGGAGATGGTGATTTAGGTTTCAGGGCCGCACGTGCATTCGCAACTTGTTCTGCGAGCTTGGAAGGGTCTTGGATACCCGCCACGACTTCGCTAAGAGAGAGGCCGACAAGAGACTCGACGACCCCATCTAGTTCGTTCGCAGGAACACTCTCATTCGTTTTAATGCGTCTGCTTAGTTCACCAGTGAGCACCTCCTTTCTGACCACGGGTGAGAGCGCTGCAAGATCATCATAGCGCATAGGAAGGTTGAGGGTACCGGAGAGCGCAGCCTGAATCGAGTTAGCCTGAATCGAAGCAGGTACGATGAAAGCTTACATTATAATAACTACCAGAACCTCTTCTACCTCTATCAGGACGATCGACTCCAATGACGGGAGAACCAAGCACTGAGGAGGGGTACCGGGGACTGGAGAAACCAAAATAACTCTCACCGCCCTCACTCGCGGTCGGGCTTGTCGCACCACTTGCGCTGCGTGGGTGGCCGTTATGACCGAAACGCTGAGCCAATTTCTCTTGGCGTAATTGCTTGGGTTCGTGTAGTCTGACCACAAGTTGTTTTGAACCAAGAAATACCCCATTCATGGCATGCAGTGCGGCGGCCGCTGAGAATCGCGATCAGCCATCGGATGCAATAGTGCGGGCGGATGCGTACCTTGATCAGGTGTTTGGTAAGAGACGAAGCCGAACCCGCGACTTTCGCCAGTTTCATTGCGCATTACCCGTGCACTGCAAGATGATTAGACAAACGAGAAAGTAACAATGGTACAATTCACCTAACGATTTGTCCAAACTAGATGCACTGATGGATAAGAAACCATATCCCAGAAGAACAGATATTTACCTGACGGAAATGTGTGAAAAGTCCATTGGAATCGATATCGGGGTCTAGATTCTGTTTGAAAAATCAAAGATGAAGACGCGATCAAAGATGAAATTCCAAATCACCTTGCAAAATAAATTGCACGGATCTATGAGACCACTGTGGCTGCTTGAACCAGGTCCACTTAGGGGGGCGAGTTGAACTTGTTGTCCAGGGCCATGGACAAAAATGGGGGCCCGGGGCGGAGTAGCGAATGGATGAGCACGGGAAGGGGAATACTGTAAATATGATGTAGAGTAACTGGCAGAGAACGGGATAAAACATATTACCTGTGCAGGGTAGGGATACACTGAGCCAGACGGCACAAAAGTTGGAGCATGAGCACTAAACTCGGTGGCACTGCCACTGGTCCTTCTCCCCTGGTATACTGTAACGGCAATATTTTGGCCTTCCAATTCAAAACAATGCATCGCCTCCTCAGCGATGCGTGCGTCTTCTTCACGCCAAAACTCTACGACTCCGGTATCATTTCCAAATCCGGTCTGCGTGCGAACGGATGCAAGAGCGCCGTAAGGTCGGAAGAGGTCGTATAACTGGCTATCGGAAAACCCAACCGGGAGATGCTTCACGAGACGCGGTAGTGCTGAGGGAGGCGGAAGTAAGGTTGGAGGTGAAGTTGGAGGATACGGCGAGAGGACGAGAATAACGGGGGGCTGAAGGCCTTGAATGGGGCGCGACTGCAAAGTGGCCAGTGCTTTTTCGGCTACGGAAGGAAGTGTTGATGACTAGAGATATATCACACGCGGATGAAAGATCACACCTTTTTCAAGGAACTTGAACTCCATGGTCCCAGAGAGCGGGCGGTTGGTCCCGTCGCGTGGAATATTAGGTCTGAAAGGCGCACAAGACTGAAAGGTAATTGCAAGATTCTCATCTGTAACGTAAGGAGGCAGATTGGAGATGTACAGTAGGGGGTCGTGAATATAAGGGTGGGGTTGTGGACCATCGGTTTCTTGCAAAGGGGGAGATGCATATCCAGAAGCCATCTTTGATTATCGGCCGTGGTGTCTATCTGGTTGTGGCTACAAGGTTAACATGGATTATGAGCGCTAGAAGAAACGTACCCTCTAGCAAGCCAACAGCCCGTGCTGGACGTCAAGGTGTTGGTCAACGCCTGCAACGCGGTAGTCTGCCAACAAAATTCGGGTGAACGCGTGAAAACATTATGTAAGCAGCTTGTCGCCCACGATCGAGGCTCCAGCCTTCCTTGAATTTGTGAACGGCAGGGTGCCTACCAGAACTATCTCCTGAAAGGTTTTCGTATATTTCGATTCCGACAGCACGGACCACTCAATGTTATGGCCCAGGGCCAGAGCGCACAACTTGTGCGACCTTCGAGCTTTTGCATGGCATAACGAAGTTTATGCGGGCTTTTTAGCCTATTCCACGAGGACTCATCCGTTTGCCGTTCTTTGTCATAGAGTGAAGGAACTGCCTCGTTTCATCGGGAGATTTATCCCCCTGCCAGAAGTAAATCGGTAGTTGGCATTGAGACCACGAATGTCCCATTACCCCGACGCGGCAAGCTAAGTTTTTTTTGGCGGTCTAAGAAAAGAACGTTTATTAAAAGCCCATGGAACTTTGGTTTCGACCTTCCTGACTCGGAATTCATGACATGGATGGAGACCGACGGGTAAGCGTTAATTCTATAGTGGGGTGGTCATGCGTTCATTTCAATCCATGAGGAACACTCTGGTGTAGGAATTCACCGTGGTCGTCGGTCAAAATATTTTCCTGTGAGATTCGTCGTTTGACTCACTTCGGACTTTGAGGGTCCATAGACAGCTGCGAGCATCGAGTGGCACACGCACACTCACAAATATATATTCACCTGTACAACGAGGGTGTAGTGGGACTGAGAAGGTGTGAATGAACACGAAAACCGTCTGAGATGTTGTGCAGATTGGGATCAGTCAATTGAGATTATCCTGGTCTCACGGGCATCGCAAGCCTCCCTGGGCAACTGAGGGGCTCTAGGGTGGGCTGTAGACAACAGCATTGCAAACTGAGGCGGATTGTTCAACTTGGATTTCATCAGACCGTAGTAGATATCGCACTTGATTGAACACCGACCGAATCGTTTCGTCTCCTGGCCGTGGAATATAATCCCATGGACGCCGCCCCAGTGCATTGCTGCTGTAATGCTCGTTTAAGTCGGGACGGGAGCACATTGAAGTCTCGCCGCTGGTGACTGCAATATAAAATCACCTGGGGCAACTTCAGCTGTCTCAGACCGCAATTACAGTGGAGTTGATCTTAGGTGTGTTATCTCCACCTGGAACGTCATTATGAATGCTCTGAGTTAGTAGGGCGGCCGATATTCGGTAACCGTCATTATCTTTGGGATTCAACAAGTACGGCTATTCATAGCTATTGGCAGAGGTGGAGTACCCACCCACATCTGTCAGCCGAAGTTGGGTGACCTTGGGTCGACAGTGTCTTTGGACAAGTCCTGGAAAGGATTCCGTATATATACATAGTATCCCTCGGCAACTCCATTCATTTGGCTGCAGGCGAACCTAGGCGAGCCAATCGGTGCTCAAGGATCGTGCAAAAGTGTCGTCCAAACATTACGTTGTTAGACCGCTTGACAAATGCAATCTCAAACTACTGGCCAAAACTGGGTAACACGTTCAAAACGGCGACTCGCAGCTCAAAGTGCTCCGTCAACAGCTGAACGGGCTTTCCTGAAATGGGCTGCCGTAAGGTTGCACTTGGCCCTGTTCCCAATTCATTTCGCAACGGTGACAATATAAAAGGGACCCTTGGATATGGGCCATTCCTTCGTGTAAATTTTGTCCACCCCCTTCGCCTGGTGCTCTCGATATGCATTCGTGGTCTCTCATTTTTCCATTCGCGGTCATCGCTTCAGCCGTTGCTCAGTCCGACCCATCGGCTTCTTCTCCTGCCCCTGCCGCCTCACCCACTGGCCCCTATGCCAGTGAGGATCCAAACTATTGGCTATGGACAGTGGATTCGGTCGACGTCGACCCGCAGCCTGTCCGTGGAAAACTAGGGGCCACAATTCTTGGCCCAGAAAACATCCCCATGGAATTGGAAAACTCCGATGCACTCGCTCCTCCCTCGACAGACCATGGTGAAGTGTAAGTGTGGGATCCCTTGTCCTCATCTTCGCTTGATTAACATCGGCTTTTGTACAGCGGAAACTTCAAGTGGCCATTCTCTCTCAGTCACACCCGTCTCCAATCGGGAGGCTGGGCTCGCGGACAAAACGGTTTGTACTTACCTGGAGAACGTTGCGGTCGAGGTACTAATTCATTTTAGTTGGACAAATGTCCATTGCGACTGCTCTCGCTGGTGTTAATATGCGCCTAGAGGCGGGTGCCATTCGGTGAGCAATCCTGAACAAATCTGCCGCTTTGGGCGTTCATAGACGTGCAGTGAGATGCACTGGCACACAGATGCCGAGTGGGCTTATGTAATCTCGGGTTCCTTGCGAGTTAGCTGTTTCACTCCCCAAGGACATATATACGTCCAGGACGTGGTATGTTATTCTGTCGTCTTCCACTTCACCATCTTGATGTCTTTGTAGGAACCTGGAGATCTGTGGTACTTCCCCTCTGGATTCCCTCACAGTATCCAGGCTAAGAACACCACCGCCGATGGTGCCGAATTCCTCCTTATCTTCGATAGTGGTACCTTCAGTGAAGACTCTACTTTCTTGCTCACTGCAAGTTTTCGCGTCTTCTCTATCGTGCTTTCAATGATTTTTCAATAGGATTGGCTAGCGCATGTTCCAAAGGAGGTCATCGCCAAGAACTTCCAGGTGGATATATCAGCATTCGATCACATCCCCAGCAACGAGTTGTACATCTTCCCTTGTGGGTAGTTTCGAACGAGCCTTGAATTACGCTGACCCGTCAATTCTTTCTTAGCTAACCCCCCTTCCGAGGACCTATACAGTGATATGGTTATTCCAAATGATGCTCTGACAAACTACACATTCCCCGCGTCCAAGTTAAATGCCACCACAGCACCTGGAGGGTCATACAAGGTCATCGACACTCAGTTGTTCCCGGCGGCTCAGACAGTCTGTGCAGTGGATGTCCACGTTGAAGCTGGCGGTATGCGGTACGTGATCCTCCTCAGATTAAACATAGGGACTGGGCTAACTAGTCTCTGTGCAGCGAACTCCACGTAAGTGATTTCTGTAACATTTATCTCCGCTCCAAAACTCCAAGGAACCTTTAGTGGCACCCAACAGAGCCAGAATGGACCTTCTTCCTGTAAGTCTTACAATATTGTCAGGTTTCAGAGTCTAATTGATGGTACAGTTCTGGCACTTCTCGTATGACGGTCTTTGCTTCGTCGTCCAACGCGCAAACCTTTGACTTCCAGGTATGGGTTACTATGTTTTGTAGAATGATTTACTGAGGATGATGGTCCAGGCTGGTGACGTCGCATACATCCCACCTTCGTATGGTCAGCCCAATTTCCAAGCTCGTCGCTGATCAAACAGACTGAAGCATCTGTCACAGGCCACTATATTGAAAATACTGGCAATACGACCTTGCACTTTCTCGAAATCTTCCGCTCAGGTAGGTCTGCTCTTGCCTTACACATGCCATTCCTTCATCATATCCACTCCAGGCGAATTCGAAGACATTTCACTGAACCAGTGGCTCGCGCTCGTACCACACGATCTCGTGAAAGCTCACCTCGATTTGGATGACGCCACCATTGCTAAATTCTCAAGGGTCAAACAAGAAATTGTTGGTCCTGTTCACTGAGTGATTGATCGGCATCGCAACCAAGGTTCAGTACATTATCAGAGCATCTGACCTCAATTAAACACACTCTCATTGGGTTCATATCCGTACGATTTTTTTTTTCTTTTACAATCCCTACTGTAGGCGTGAGCCTTTTTTTCCTTTCGTTTTCAATTGGATCAGGGAGGAATACAATGTATACCTTTAATCTAGCATCAGCCCTTGTACCATACCGCGAATGATTTTCAAATGGCTTGTGACCTGAATGCCGTCGTGGTGGCAAGGTGTAGCAAACGGGCTGTAACATATGATCAAATTCCATTGACCCGAACGACACCTGAGGACTGATGTCGATCTGCAACGGCGGACGAGTGACGTTATCGCTTGAGCTATGTATTCAATTTGCTCTTCATCAATCCAAAACAGGCTTAGTTACCCTTGGGGGGAGCTCTTCCATCGGGTAGTCTTTCAGATGCTCGGATACTGTTTGTTGCCGTTCATTTTGACGCTCACAGAGCTTGCCAAAACACCCTAGTAGTATCCCTCGGCAACTCTATTGAGCTATAGGTGAATCAACCGTTGCTGGAACCGTGCAAAAGCGTCGTCAATACTTTACGCTGTCAGATAGCGCAACAGCTCAACCTTGGCAGGGACGAGTACTGACTCGTTTCCAACTCTTGGTAGGGACGACTCTACCACTTACCTCTTCCACCGATCGCCCCGCCGATCTCTTGTCTATCTGCTTGTTCGCCGTGACATACAGTTGAATGAATCAGTGTCATCAGATATTATAGAAAACCATGGCACCGAGTTCTTATGAATTATTCGAATCAATACACCATCATGCAAGCAACAACACACCACCAAATCTTGATAGTCTAAACTGAATCCGCTCAGCAAAATAAATAAATTGCACTCACCTTTCCTCAATTGGAGGACCAGATGGCTCAGAGTTCTGTCAGTTTTCTTTCTTCCCACCAATATTAGCAATGCAGGCGCGAACGACAGGAAACAGTTGCCAAGCCCGGACCTTTTGTTTGCATATTGCAGGATATGGATAAATTGATGGGACTCTGGGATCCGGATTGCAAATGACACGGCCGGATCACGCCTGTGGCAAAATAAGTTGGGTGGGAAGATGGATGCACCATTTTGGGGTTCAAAGATCTAGCGATCATAGAGTCTCGCTATTGCACTACTTATACTCTACTTCTCGAGGTTTCGAACATAGGGATTATATGTTCGCAAAAATTGTCCTCAGCGGGTTGGAATCGGATGAGACCCCCGGTTGTTTGGGTTGGCAGGGCGTGACTAACAAGGTACGTTCCCCTTTGCTCTAGCGAACATCCAACTTGAGGTCGACCTCCCACACGAAATCTGAGGGACGCCGGGAAAGAAACAAGACATTTATTTCTCTCACTTTCTGTAGTGTCCTTCTTTGCTGGACTACTACCAGTGCACAATTGGGAACAAGATATTATTGAGACTTGAAAGTGCAAAGCGGTAACTGCTTTGGATGTCGATGGGAAAGCTCCACGTGATCTTCACGTGCCTCGTTCAACGCGTTTTATCGACGGAGCCACTTTCCATCCGAACTGACAAGCCCAACAGTGTGGCACGGCAAAGCCAGAAGATATGGAACAAGACGTCTTCACCGAATCACCATCCATCGTCGATATTGAAGTGTTGGAAGCTGCAAAAGAAAATATCCAGCCGCTCGCATCAGGGCGGCGTGTCACCACATTGTCTGTCATTCTGGCCACCCCACATGGCCAACGCGACGCACAGCTCAATTCAGCGCGTAAAAGACATAGACTCAATGTTGAAGTCGCCCTGCAAGACGAGGATGACGATCCCCTCGAAGCATACGTCCGATTCGTCAACTGGACGGTGGAGAACTATCCCCAGGGACAAAGCGCCGAATCAGGTCTCCTTGAGTTATTGGAGGAGGCAACAAGAGTGCTCAAGGACGATCGTGGTGGAATCTGGAGGGGGGAGCTCAAGTACCTCAAGCTCTGGGTGTTGTACGCCAGTTTCGTAGAAAAACAGACAATGATCTACAGGTTCCTGCTCGCGAACGATATCGGAACGAATCATGCCCTCCTGTACGAAGAGTATGCAGCGATACTGGAACGGCAAGGACGGTATGTCGTTTATCTTGTCACCAGCGTTATACTCTGAGTCCCACATGAAACTCTTTTATCATCAGGAAGAGTGATGCCGATTCAGTATTTTTGCTAGGCATCGCGCGGCAGGCGCAACCGCTCGATCATCTACAGAGCAAGCATACAGAGTTTCAGAAGCGGATGATGTCTAGCATTGCAATGCCGCCGCCTCCTACACCTGAACCGTCCGCCAGGCGTACTGCATTAGGAATGTCCTCCTCCCCATCGTCTGGATCTCTTGGGCGCGGGCATGCACCATCGTCATCGCAGACGGACGTTTTAGGTTCGAGAACAGCCTCAAATTCTCGGCTCCAGATCTTCGTTGACCCGACGGGGTCTGAGCCCCAGGAAGAGTCACGCATGTCATACCCTGATATTGGGACACGTAAATCGCGAGTCAAGGAGAATGTGCCCGAAGTCCAGAAAGCCGCCGGGGTAACACTGAAGAACGCAGGACGCACGCGGCGTGTGGTCTCCGGTTCAAGTGCACTCGGAACTAGCACGGGGAGTACTTCCAAAATTGTTCCGTACAGGGACCCCTGTCCTGGCGAAGAAGAAACGTCGTCAGTTCCCATGACAAAGTTGCCACCCAAGACGCCTGCAAGGAATGCCACCGTGGTCCCCTTCCGGGATCCAGACTGCCTGGAGGGTGCCGTTCCTTGTACTCCAAGGTTCACACCATTCCGTGATGAGGTGAGCTAAATTTAGCTCATTGGTATCACGTCGAGTTGTATGCTGAACACTGGTGTAAATTGATTAGCCTGATACTCTTGGCACATCCACGGGGTTAGTTGCACCTGAAACGGTCATGAAACCCAAAGCCTCAGGGAAGGGAGTCGCTATATCGTCCGAGGCTGAGGCTTTACGAAAGGACCCCTTGAAGAACTATTCCGCAGACGAATGTCACTTGGTGGATGAGTGAAGAATATTCTGTGGACATGTAAAGTGGTCCTGGTCTTTCCCTATCTATTTCATTTTCCTCCTTTCTTCTCATCCTTTAAACATTACATCGAGCGCCCTTTGCTTTGTCTAATGAACTGCTCTCCTGCAAACAATGATATATTCCAAATATGTAATTCCCCTGGGTTGTGCCCGCAGTAGGTTTCAGATCTCTGATTGGTGCGACGACAAGCGACACAGACACTTCGACACTTGCTTTGCTTTCTCAACCCAAGAAGACCGAATGAGCTACACGCGACAGGCACTTTACCCGTGCAATCCTGGGACTGAGCGCGGTCGATCGACCAAACTCGCTGCAGCCAATGTCAAAGGGTCTGATAAGATCATCTATGCCAACGGACGCAGCGTGATCGTGAGTTTCATCTCATGCCCACGATCGACTTTAATTGCACATATATCTCACTCATGTTTCAAGGTTCTCGATCTCAAGGTTGGTTCTGTGTCTGGCTCAGACTCGGACGCTAGTCAACGCCGCTTCTTCACTTGTTCATGATAGCATCCGGGCCTGAGCACATCATTTACGGGACATACCAAGGAAACGACCGTCGCGCGGTTCTCGCCGTCGGGGTTCTACTGCGCCTCGGCTGACGTCTCTGGACTCGGTACGCCTGTCCACTTCATCTCCCGCGGTGGAATCAAGATTCATGATTGACTGTTTTGTTTTGCCGTGTATCCTCACTAGTGAAGATCTGGGATACGGTCAAGGACGATCAGTCTGTCGTTGGCGAGTATAAGGTCTTGACCGGGCGCATGTGAGTTCGACTTGTTTTCGTCGTGCGTGGGTGACTCGATCGTTCCGATTCGTGTCACGCCCCATCCAGAAACGATTTGGTGTGGGATGCGGACAGCGAGCGATTGATCGTCGCCGGAGATGGACGGGAAAAGTACGTCTCGTTCCTCCAGTACCTACCTTCACGCGTTAACGTTGCGTTTCGTGAACGACTCTTAAGATTTGCGCACGCCTTCTTGCGAAACACGGGTACATCTACAGGAGAGATTACTGGCCATTCCAAGGTTCGCTGTTTGTTTGTCCACACGCACGTTCAGCGGCACACTCTTTTTCATCGCATAGGTGATCAATGCAGTGTCCATTCGCCCAAAACGACCCTATCGCGCGGTCACTGCGGATGATGGCGCTTTACTTAATTTCCATCAAGGTAGGTCTACTCCCCCGTCCTCAATATCCTTGAGCCTGATCAGTCATCTTCAAGGACCCCCATTCAGATACGTCAAGGTGCGTTAACAACTATTTCTCCGAGTTGAAAACGATGATATACGATGATTTATCACGCGGCGATAGACGATTCGAGAACACATCAAGTTCGTGCAAGACGTCAAATACGCGCCCAACGGAGACCTCTTTGTCAGCGTTGGTTCTGATTCCAAGATCGTCTTGTACAATGGGGAGAATGGGGACAAGACCGCGGATGTCGTGGACAGCCCGCACAAAGGTAGCATTGTACGTCCACATCGTGGTCATGACACAAAGGATACAAAGTTAACTGTGACATAGATGGCGTGCTCATGGAGCTCATCTAGCGATCAATTCGTCACGTCATCGATGGACAACACCGTCAAGCTATGTAAGCACGCCTCGGCCACTTTTTCCCAGTTGCCTGGGCTAACGTTTTCATCATAGGGGACGCCAGCACACAAAAGAACGCGACTATGTGGTCGTTTGACAAGGGTGTCCTAAACCAACAAGTCGGAAATGTCTGGGTGAACCCGAACGAGATCGTCTCGCTCTCCATGGGTGGAGAACTCAGCGTCCTCGACGTGCGCGAGGGCAAGATTACACGTGTCATTCAGGTATGTTCTCTCGTAACTGAGCGTGGCGTTCAGATGTTACTGCCTCTCATTTCTTGCACAGGCACCTCAAAAGTCGGTGACCTCTGGCGCTCTTGGCCCATCTGGGAGCACTACATTCTTTGTTGGGACTGCCGACGGACGTACGTTCCAGTATGAGACCACCTCACGAGAGACAGGGGGCTCTGTCAAAATCAAAGGTGATGGTCATACAAACCTCGTATCGGCCATAACAGCGCGTGTTGGTGGACAGGTTTACAGCGCCGGGTTCGACGATAAACTAAGGGAGGTAGATCCAGCAGTCGGTTTCACGTGCGTTCAGCTTCTGCGCATGCACCCACTTGTCTCACTAAAATCGACTTGGATCGGATCGGACTGACTAGGCAGGCGACGCTCGCCTTCGCCGGTCAGCCGAAAGCGCTTGCGACCGCGGCGGATGGAACGTTATTTATCGTTCATGTTGAGAAGAGCGGCAGGACCAATGTCCAAGCTGTGCGGGACAATCAGACAATATATACCCTGCAACCAACGTACAAGGCTGTCTCGGTCGCTGCTTCTGGCCGCATCGTCGTCGTGGGTGGTGAGGTGTGTCCATCCGTGTACTTGGATTACCGAGGAACTGACATGATGAAAACTCTCGTGATGTACCTACCCCGGGACGACAACCATGCAACAGGATGACAATAAGGTGCACGTGTATTCCTGGGATGGGCGTACATCGACATTAGTCGAAAAAGCCGTATCGGAAAGTGTAAGTACTAGAGGGCAGGTCACAAAAGTTGCTGTTTCGGAGGATGGCACACACATCGCTGTGGGTGATGTAAGTCACTCTGATATCGCACTGGTCTGTGAAGAGTGGGATAATGATGATGTTTACGATAGTCCGTTGGCAAGATCGTCCTCTTGGATGGTAACACTGCCGAGGTAGATTGCATTCTTCTCTTCGTTGCAACCATTCACCTTTTACCGTCTCACACATGCAGAAACGCAGCGATAAATGGACGCATCATACGGCACGTATTACCTCTCTCTCCTTTTCCTCGACGCACCTGGCATCGACCTCACTTGATACACACGTGTACGTGTACACGCTCGAAGCGCCGTTTTCGAGGTACGTCCACGTGGCGGGGGCTGCACCGATGGGCGGAGCGGTCGTATCTTGGCTTCCCCAGCCTGCAGGCGGTGGTGATGCGGCGAGTGGAAAGGGTGCGAAGGCAAGAGTGGTGAGTGGGGGTGCGGACGGCTGTGTGAGGGTATGGGAGGTGGTATTACCTTGAACTGTCTGAACGGTGGAGGAGTTGGACAGGGTGAATGTCCAGATCGAATGTGATATGTATGGAACGTTTTAGTTGACTGTGAGTCGGCACGCGTGTGCGTCTTACGGACATGCCACTGTGGTTCGCCTCGTACCAATATCACCGCTCGTTCAGCGCTGCTCTGAGTCGTTCGACCCTGCGATTATGATTTGATTGAACGTACTTAGATTTATGGTTTATAGTCACGACCCCTGTTCAATTTTCGCCAGGTTTCGATTCCTCGTGCAAGGAGGCTCATGACCTGCGCTTCACGCGCTGCCAGTCAATTGTTCGAAAGATAGATTTGCTTCGGCAGACGCTTGGAGGGTGACAGTGAGTAATAGGGTGTAAAAAGCGAGCCATTGACAGACCGTTGACGATGTCAATTGGAGTCCTCAGACCGCGATGAGATCGGTGTTGGAACGATCCAACAACTATTCTCACCTGGATACTCCTGACTCAGGAGCTTCGCAGAGCATTCAAATGCGCCTACTCTGACTCGCGACCCAGATGGCCGTTGTCAAATCAAGAGATTATACGAGGAGTATTATAACGATTGGATGGGCAACGAGTACGGGACACATCAAACGAGAGACCAGAAAAACCAGATTGGTGTAGACGAGGGGGCTGGTGAGTTTATCGATGAATGGTTTTTAGTTGGCCGTCGAATCCGTGTATGCGGTAGTGGCAAAGCCAAGGGCTTTGTTAGTGGTGTCATACACAGTGTAGAAGCGTTGCCTGGAAAGCGGCCAACACTAGTATCAACGACGGCGGGCGAGAAAACAAGAGAGACTCACAGCCAAGTATACCCATTCGTAAAGTCCAAACCAGACCCAGATGGGGTTCCAAGGTCATTGATGATGAGGTAGATCGCACCACTCTTTCCAACGATGGCTGAATTGAGCGAACGAGGCCAGATCTGCGCGTTGGGCTTGAGGTTGTACGAAATGCCTCCGATGATGAACGATAGCTTCTGCAGGTTAGCATACTGGGTGGCGTTGATGGTGAGAAGGCCGGTTGCTGGGTCCTTGACAGCACCCGTCAGTTTTGATATTTTTGATATACATCTGATAAGGTTAGTGATGAATCTTCCAGTCTCATCATGTCACTCACCTGTTGGTCCCAGTGTCGACAATACCAGCGGCATTCGACAAGATAGTCTGATCACCGTAGGAGACTGTCTGGTTGACACCCCAGTACGATGACGCATCCTTCGTTGTCGTGAGCGGGACAGGCTGGTGACGACTTTGATGTCATAGCCACCAAATGTGAGTTCTCCACCGTGGTTCTTCTTACTGGCCGGGACAAAGTAAACGCCAAGCGCTTCCGTCGGGATCAATTTTTGCGAATACAGATTGTCCATTACCGTCGGGACCTTGTCGGTGTTGCTCACGGTTGTGGTAGTCAGACCGACAGGACCAACACCGAGGATACCGTCAACACCATTGAAAGCCCCACTGCCGGAACTAACCGCCGCGAGGGATGACCAAGCTAGGGCTGAGTGTGACGGTGTCAAGCCATTCCTTTCCAGAGGCATGCCCAGTGCCGTAAGCCACATCCTACGGTCATCGATCATCCTTCAATCTGACGCACGCAATAAAGCACACTGGATACGTACGAAAGTATTCTTGGTGTCGTAACTTGTCTTCGTCGGGACGTATGGATTGTTCTTATTCAAGCCCACAAATGTGTTGGAGCTTCCTGTGTCAATCAGCAGCGTGTCTAGACCCAGTTAGTTTCCATGTCTACTATGACGACAATAGATGGTCGTACAGTTATGTTGAGGATTCCCGATGCCAACCTGAGCGGCGTAGCTCACGATTCGTAATGTTGACGGATTGCGGAAATATAGGTAGAGGTATATCAATATTAATGTCACGTTTGCTGAGGCGGCTCGCGAGCTTCATGGACTGAACATGGTCGCGATCCATCTCGGGAAGGGTGGCAGCCCTGGCATCCAAGTTAAATCTGGAGTGGCCTCGCCACTGCGGCGATGGACCTGGTGTCTCGCGTCAACGACAGACAAAGCGATGAGTACTAAGGAGAGGAAGGTTTTAATGAGCGACATGGTGCACCGATTCGAGGTTCCCTCAAAATTTATGCACTCCATCGTCACTTGTACGGCGGGTAGCGTGTGTGTCTCTGGCGGCGCTTGGCAATGGCAACGGATAACAAACGTTGAATCCCTGGATGGGTTGGCAGGTCCCGATGGACGCCAATGCACTTTACACATCATTGGTGGTTGCTCCAGTCCCCATGGCCATACGATGCGTTTGTCTCATTCCATCCGTGTGTCGCAGCTATACCGGGACCAACTGAATCGATCAACTAAGCATCAAGTTCAACGAGGTGGTGGTCCCTGCCTTCCGTTCGGCTTTGGGGGACGTCTATTGCGCGTCGCTGGCGGTGTCGACACGTTCGCACAAGAACCAGGTTCACGGTTGGAACTACTCTCTCCATCGACGGCTTGTCTTTTAGACGGCTGGTCACCAGTCTAGGGGCAACGCCGCACAAGCCAAGGGAACCGCAGGAGACTTTCGTTCTCTGACTCCCAACAAGTCTCTTCTACGCTCGACTGGAGTTCACTCTGTGTACTCTCGACCGCGCGTTCACAATCCTTTTCAAAAAGCCTCATCCATCATGGATAACGAGACACCTCCAGTAGGTATATACAGACTAACGGCCACAGTCTCGCTCGCCCCCACGGGCCAAAGACCCTTTTTGGCGCCATGGCTATCGTCGCTACGGGGCTCGCTGCCTGGTGGTACGGATTGTCACCCTTCCAATCTCGCAGGGACGGGCGTGGGCAACTTGGGACCTGTTCGTACCACGTATCCCTGACCTACTCTGACTAACCGTTGGGTTGATAGGGGAACATCGTATTTTGCATGCAGGAAATCCCGACAAACCGACGATGACACATGATGGCGATGCGACTGTTTCCCGCTTGGATCGAGCAACGCAGGGCATGGTATCCAAGTCTAACGCGGGGCCAGCCTGAGAGTCGTCGCAGACAGTGCAGTCCACGCCCCTCAAACCGAGTCTGGAAAGGCAGCAGAATCATGGCAGGAAGGCGGTGGTACACCAGAGCGCCTCGATACATGACAAGCACGCGCACGAGAGTCGTTGAGCTGCATGCACGTCTACCGACCATCTGCATCTCAATTACTGACACATCGCACCTGCCAAACGTTATAGGGGTGCACTCGCACGTATTTCACGATCTTAATCCACTTGATCGTTTCAATATAAGCGACAGCTATCATCATGCTTGGATGAACGACAGTAAGATACACCAAATGAGGGATGTTGTACTGAATGACTTTGGCAACATGTCGGATTGGCGGTTAGCACTTAGATTACTTCTAGTTAATCTCCGAGTCGGTGTAGGCGGTCTTGGCAAAGCCAATCCGTTTGTTGGTGGTATCAAACACGCTGTAAAAGCGTTCCCTAAAGAGTGACAATCATGAGTTCAACGATTGTTCTGGATCAGAAAAAAGGGGAGAGGGAGACACACAAGAAGGTATACCCATCGATGAAACCAATGGTCGAGAGTCCGTTGATGTTGAGGTCGGCGACGACAAGGTATATTGCACTCTGATGCCCACCGATCACAGTATTGAGCGATCGGGGCCAAATCTGTGCGTTAGGCGTGAGCTCTGCGCATACGCCTCCGATATTGAACGACAATGGTTTCAGGCGGGCATACTGGGCAGCACTAATAGCCAGAAGACCAGTAGACTCGTCTAGGACAGCGCCAGTCGCATTCTGGTACTTCCGGAAGGCACCTGTGGATTGCAGGTTAGCTTGGGCTCCGTCCGTCTCAACACACCGCTCACTCGTTTCCAATAAAATGAGGGTAGAGCCAGTATCGACGACGCCAGCGGCATTCAACTGGATGATTTCGTTGCCGTAGTAAATTGTCTGATTGGCACCCCAGTACTTGGATGCAGGAGAGGTTCCTGTGATCGGGAGGTACTGAATGGGAGAAGCGATGACACTGCTGTCATAGCCGCCAAACGTGAGTTCTCCGGTGCTGACCATCTCAGCGGACGGGACAAAGTATACCCCAAGCACTTCCTCTCTAATCACTCTTTGTGAGTAGAGGTTGTCTACCACCGTAGGAACCGTAGAAGTGTTGTTGACCGTTTTAGAAGTCAGGTCAACAGGACCAAGGCCGAGGATCCCATCAACCCCTTGGAATCCAGTGGATGAGGTAGCCGCACCGATGGATTGGTTTTTTATCACCAAACCAGGGGCTAGAGCGACAGTATCAAAAAATTGCTTCCCAGCGACCTTCCCAGACCCATAAGAAATGCTCTATGATCATCTTCAAATTAGGCGCAAACCATACGAGTCACATTTTGCACGTACGAAATAATTTCCAGTGTCTATACTAGTCTTCGTGTGTATGTATGGATCCGCCGGATTCGCACCCACCCATGTGTTGGAGCTTCCAGTATCAACCAGAAGCGTGTCTGCGATCAGTCGACTAGTCAGTCTCATATTCTCAATAGTAGGAGATTGACATACAATTATATGCAGGTTCTCCGATGCCAACCTGAGCGATATAGCCCCCAATGGCATTGGTGATGTTGACAGAGGTATCACTGGATTTCGTGCGACCGCTCCCCCGTATTATTTCATGTGCGTGAGCGCGGTCCTTTTCAACGATGGTAGCACCATCCTGCATGTCAAGGATAATGGTCCTCAAAATAAAGAGGGTTTGCTTGCCCCCGTCACGACGGATCAGGGGACTCGCGTCCACGGCGGACAAAGCAATAAATAAAAAGGAAAGGAAAGTTTGGGAAAGCAACATGGTAGCTCTGTCGGGTTCTGTGAACGGGATAGCATATCATAGATCCTTTTGAATCTAAGCGTGAAACAAGTGCGATGTTGACTGAGCCTATCACCTGGCGGGTTTCAGAAATGACAGGTGTTACCACGAATACAGTCGCCAAGCCCCGAAGCCCTATTAATGTCTGACGTTGATGACGTCACAGCACCGTCGACACGTGTTCGATTGCAGCTGTCCTCCCACCGACAAGCACATCAACGAATTAGGCGAGCCGTTCGACACCGTTCTGATGCCCCGTTTGGTTAGTCGGAGCGGCACATGATACTGTATATACGTATACCTAGTCTGGTGACCAGACCTGTCTATGAGGTTTGGGTAAGCGGAGTGGCAGGCAGATTCGTCATACCCAGGGTTCCCACGCTTCGGTCCAAATCGGTCCCAAACGGTGCTGGAGCGATAGGGGGAGCACCGCCATGCGAAGGGGTCGATTGGTCGACCAATTTCGACCAATCAGCAACCGACGACCTAAATTCGAACTCCGGCCACCAAAAGTTCGGCCGTGACCGAGTCGCGACCTTTGGATCACCTGACGGGTGGCAGTGTCTGAGGAGGGAATTTTCGCCGAGGTCGAAAAAAGCGCCCCAAGGGCGGTCGAGGGCGGTCGCACGCACGGAAATGCAACGGAGTCGTATTATGGGTCTGGAAAAAACATAGCTAGGTGGGAGCTAGTTTGTAATTAAAAGGGAATTGGGGGGAAAAAGGGGGGCAGGCAAAAAAAATGCAGTCGAAAGAGAATGACGTGCACTATAGTAGTACAACGAAGAGAGCACTGACAAATCTGATCATGCCGAGAGAGATCCCATCTGATCCACCCACGTTCACGCATTCTGCTTGAGGTAGCTGATGCAAAGACTGTTGGCACCATTGTGCTGAATGATGTGATCGGCAGGGAGAGAGCCATCAACCTAGAAACTGGGGTAGAGCCTAAAGCGCGCGGTTGTGGGGTGGCCATCTGCATCGGTAAGGATCACGGTGCGTGTGGTGAGCATCAGCAGGAACACTTGAGCCTCGACCAACAGCATGGTCCCACCGGTGTCGGATGTCACGATCATCTCGTAGTCTTAGGCTTGTGCTCAGCATGTGCATCATCATATTGATGATCTGGGGTTTTGGGAGGTGGTTTAGGAGGTACTGGCAGGTGTGGTGGTGGTCACTGATCACATTTGTCAGTGTTTTTTGTTGACTGCTCGCGCACCTGCATGCTTGGTTTCTGTTAAAACCGGTTTTACTCCAGGGGGAACTCTGGGGGAGTCTGGAGTTGAGTGCGGGTGGGACTTGGCTTCACCTTATGTGGTGCGCCCTTGTCTACCACATGGTCCCGTATTTTGGAGGAAGTGGGTATAGGGGGTAGGGCTTGGCACGGGAGTGCACAAGCCTGACCGGAGTAGGGTCGGAGCAGAACCTGTTAGGGCTCGTGGAGAGAGGGGAGTAAGTCTAATGTGATTATCAAACTGGAGTATCGTATGGAGTACGGAATCTGGTACATACTGCGGACGGAGGCAGAGAGTGTGTCAGTTGTAGGTATGTGAAGTGGTACAGGTGACAGAGGAATGAGGGGCAAGGTGAAACAGAGGCGGGAGATGAATGTCCAGAAGTCCGGATGGCCCTGAGAGCAATTACACACCGGAGTACATGGATCGTCAGTGTGGAGATCCAGAGTTGTACTTAGCGTGGTGTTTGGGATATGACAGTATCCCCCCTTTAGGCCTGAACCCCTGAAGGCCTAAGCAACCCAAGGCCTAAGCAAACACAATGCGGAGTGCGAAAAGTTGGAATCTGGATGATCCCGGCTGGGTATAAAGTCCGTTGTGGTTAGCCGTTGCTCCTTAACTCAAAACCACGATCTTCAACATGTCCGCCCCCAATGAAGCACTCAAGGCGTGGTCTGACGCCCAACTCATGGAGGATGAGAACAACGACGATGGCCTTAGCGCCGCCAAGTTTAGCGAGTGTTGGAGGTGAGCGAAGGCGCGGAAGGAGGAGGCAGAGCAGAGGGCGTGAGAGGAAGCGGAGCGGAGAGCTCGCAAGCAGGAGGAGCGTCAGAGGGCCAAGGAGAAGCGGAGGGAGGAGTCAGAGGGTGCCAAGAGACGGGTGAGTCCGTCAACCAAACGAGTCGACGGAGCTAACAGAGGCAGGTGGAGGAGGTTGTGGCTGGGCAGCGCGACAAGGGGAAGCGGAAGGCTTCGGAGGTGGCGGAGTGCCAGCAGTGTGAGGACCGTGGCCTTGACTGCAGGCCTGGGCCTGGCAAGTTGAGGTCGTGTGTGCAGTGCATCGCCTCCAAGGCGAGGTGTGAGGGGCCCGGGGCGGTGCAGCCGGAGCCGAAGTGCAAGTGAGCGCGAGTTGAGGATGCGGAGGCGGGGCCAAGCAGCTCCAAGAAGGCGAAGGGTGGTCTGGAGGAGGGTGGAGGAGGGAGCTCAGGAGTAAGTACGGAGCTCCTCGAGGAGCTGAAGGGGATCTGGCAGGCAATGGGAGGTGTTACGATTCGCGGACATCGTTTCTCTTTTCCATCGGACACTCTTTTTCTTTTCCATGATTACTCCTTGACATATGACTTGGTCTCACGTCTAGTCATCCATTCGTAATCACGCTTACTCTTCCATAGTTCCATGCGACTCCATCGGCTTCGATGAGTCGTTTCGTCTTTGTCATCATAGTTCCTCGCGATTCCATCGCCTTCTATGATTACTCATCGCTCGCACTTCTAGCCTGCCCTAGAGTGCTTGGGTTTCCTTATAAACCTACGATGTTTCCCTTTCTTGCTTTTCTTCTCTTAAGCTAGATCTCCTCTGTACTCGTCTATACTCGTGCACGAATCTAGTCTCTTCCCTTCTCTCGTCCCTTGACTCTTTGAAAGCCTACGCCCGTGCTTTGAACGGGTGTCTTGTCCTTGAACCTTTGAACCCGTCGAGTAGGAAACCCCCTCGACCACTCTCTGAACGTCCAAGTAGGAAACCCCCTTGCACGTACTCCGAATCTCCCATCAGAGGCTACGCTTGCGCTCTATCCGAGACCAAGCGTAACAAGATCAACCTCAAAGAAGATTTCGTCCCTAGCATTGGGAAAGTCTACCCCCTCTCCCCAATTGAATGAGAAGCCACTGAGAAGTTTATTGAGGAAAACCTTGCATCTGGAAAGATCCGACCATCAAACTCTCCCCAAGCATTTCCCTTCTTCTTTGTCCAAAAGAAAGGGATTGATCTCACGGACCCAGAAAGCATCAAGAAGCACATCCGTCCCTGTCAGGACTATTGAAAGCTTAATGAGGCGACCAGACGCGATGCCTACCCGCTCCCCCTCATCTCGGATCTCCTTGACAAGCTCAAAGGTGCAAAGGTCTTCACTAAGTTTGACGTTCAATGGGGGTACAACAATGTCCGGATCAAGGATGGACATCAATGGAAAGCCATGTTCATCACGCACAAAGGACTCTTTGAGCCGAACATTATGTTCTTCGGGCTCTGCAACTCCCCCGCCACATTCAAGCGATTTATGAATGACTCATTCTGAGACATGATCGCCAAAGGATGGCTCATCATCTATATGGACAACCTCCTTATCTACTCCCCTGATGAAAAGACTCACACTGAACGGACGCAATGGGTTCTTCAACGAATGAAGGAACTCAACCTGCATTTGAAGCTTGAGAAATGCAAGTTCGCAACCAATGAGGTTGAATACCTAGGGATGATTGTCAAACCCGACTCTCTTGCAA
>JBBPOH010000021.1:0-33092 GCA_038091335.1 Phylloporus arenicola | reverse complement strand
GGTCTAGTGAGCGTTGTAGGTTTGATAGCATCTTCAGTGCAGGGGACCGAAGATACGGGAGCAGCGCAGTTATGAGTGCTTCGGGAACCTGTGTCCTAGTTGACAAAAATTCTGAGAGAGAGAGGTACGACGACTGTGGAGAACGGACGTAAATCGAAAAGAATCGCAAAGGGTGACGATTTCACCTCGGAAGGTGGTATCATCTTCCCAGAGACAAATATTTTCATGTTGTTCAGAGTGCCGTCGCTCTGCACCCAGCCATCCCAAAGATCACGGATGGCCTTCTTCCGGCGGGCTTCCTCCGTCGAGAAGAAATCCAATGGACAATATTGTGTGGGAAGATCGCCGTCTTTGAATTTGAAACGAGTGTGCATACAGAACCTGCAAGTGGATGTTTTAATCCCCACAGTCTCCCGGGACAAATGGGCGGAATTAGGCATGAAGCCCCACTTGGGCTAAGCGAGTCAGTGATCGGTTATCAGGCTGGCGTCTGTATAGGATGAATTTCACTGAACCTTTATTTCGATCGCCAACACCTCTGCGCCGCCGATGACGTCCGTAGCCAGTATACCCTTTTGTCTGGCTTTATCGATCTGGTCTACTGCACGTCGCTCAGGGGGGCGGTCGCGATTACGCAGCAGTTCAAGTGCTGCTAACCACTCAGAATCCAAGAGGACGACATCTAGTTCGGGCAGTAGATTTGAAGGAAGGAGAGTCGCCATGACTGTTTTCTGGAAGGCGATGATTGGATCGTCCTCTTCCTCGGTTCTATAATGCGAACCCTCCAAGAGGGCGATTTTTCGTAGACGAAGCACATTGCCGGTGAAACTGGCATGGAAAGGACCTGCGTAAGAGAACACGATTGTCGATCCACCTTCAGAGAGATAAATCCAATCTTGCGGGCGACTCTGAGCGACATTTGTCCGAGCCATGAGATGAGAACGAAGCGGTGTCGGCCTCAAAGTTTAAGCCAGAGTAATGGAAGAAAATGGACACGTTTTACTTAGACTCGCTTGTCCGCTTCACGCTGTGACAAGGTCAAGCACAAGACTCGGTGGGCCATCCATTGTTCATCGGCATTGCCACAGGTCAATGCCAACGAACAATGGGATCTACCACCATTTTAAATTCAGAGACAGGCTGACAACCCATCCTGACTTTTCCCCTCATACGATGCGCACGCGCTCTCCCCTGACCTCGAAACCCACCCTCAAACCCACCAGCCATCCGGCGGCGCGGAATGTCAAACGTACTGCCAGCGTGAAACGCGCCAACGACGTCAAGTCCAAGGTGTGCCCCAGGTCTGTCATGCGCGTCGTGTCCCACTCATTATGAAATCATAGCAACGCGCCCGAAATCACGGTTTAGACGGAGGGCAAGACCCCCAGCCTTGTCGGCCGCCTGCGCTTTGGTTAAAAGATTTCGAGTGTGTCCGAAAACTAGGGACGGGTGCTTATGGAAGTGTGCTCCTTGTTCGCGTGCGCCCTAGACCGGAGGATCATCAAATAGATCGGCCTGGTTGCTTATTTGCGATCAAAGCCCTGCAAAAGACGGACATACAGAATTTTGACAAGGTGCGTACGATTGATCGCGACGCGTGTCGACTGAGACCGAACGGATGTAGCATTACCCAGATGATACCGATGCAGAGAGGGAAAGTCTCTGCAGGCTTCCGTGGAGCGCTTGGGTCAATGGCGTTGTTGGCACGTTCCACGACACGCTCAATCTATACCTTATGCTGGAATGTATTCCAGCGGGCGTGCTGCACGATCTCATATACTGCCGTGGGCCTTTAGATGCAACGATGGCGCGCTTTTACTATGCTAATATCGCATGCGCCCTGGAGTTTTTGCATACCAACGGGATAGTGCATCGCGATGTCAAGCCAGCCAATATCCTCATCAAGCCTGACGGATACCTCTCCCTTGTCGACTTTGGGCTCGCAAAGCCTGAGACTAATTCGTACGCGTGGGCCATGGTTGGGACACCGATTTACATGGCACCCGAGCTATTCGTGGGCCAAGTTGGAATTGGTTGTGGGATAGACTGGTTCTCGAGCGGGGTGATCTTGTACGAAATGATGACGAAATGCGTGGCAAGTGTTTTGCATGAGATGGATGATTGATGCAAACTCAGTGTTCCATCTAGCCATACTATGGCAAGGACGAAGAACACATTTACCTGCGGATCGCCAACAAAAAGTACAAGTGGCCGAGAGATATCCGTGTTGGGAAATCGCTCAAGTCGCTGGTTGCGGGATTGCTTGAGCACGAGGCAGTGAAACGACTCGGTGTTGACAAGCCAGTGACGGAACATGCGTGGCTGAGCGGGATAGACTGGAAGAAGATGGATGGGCAGAGATACATTGTGCGTGGGTGATGTGTTTTTGCGATTGAGCTAAATTTGTTGCAGGCACCTTGGATTCCGGGGGATGTGGACCTAGTTCGGTTGTGGCAGGACAGGTGCCTACCGTCGCAAGCGAGAGTTCCTGATCTTGAGGTTGTGAAACCACCTGAATACCTCAAGTATGATCGGCGATTGCCCCGCAAGAGGGTGCAAAATGAGCCGGCGGAAGAGGAGCATGGTGTATCATTATGAGCCGTGAAAGTATAATACAGAATATCGTGCGGATAAACGTGAAAAGGCTATGTGGTACACAAGCGTAAGCGGGCACATAGCTGAACCAGTGGTTTTACATCGCGTGAGCGTCCACGATCGCCATCGACATCGCTCTGCAGGTCGTCGTCCGTGCAGTAGCCGTCCCCTGAGTCGAGGTCAGACTCGTCTGTGTCGCGCTCCTCAGAGGCGGGCATGAACCAGTCGCGGTACCAGCGACCCAGAAAGACCTTGATGTCAGTTGGGAGGCCGAGGTACTCGACGTTGCGTGCGATGCCCTGCCACTGGACGTGGCCGTGGTGGAGTGCGAGCTCGAGGTGGGCCGTGCTCCCAGAGTACATCCAGTGAAAGAGGAGCTGGATGGACGACGGGTCTGGGACGGGGAGGAAGACGAAGATGGTATGAGGGGGTGACTGGAGGAGACGGGGTAGGCGGTTGGGTGGGGTGGAGGGGGAGAGGTCTAGTGGGGACGCGCCGCTGAAGATGCCCCTGAGGAGGAGGGACTTTGCGGCGAGGCGGTGAATGTGGAGCTGGTAGATGTCAACGGTATGAGCGGGAATGACTACGTAGGATGAGCGCAGCGTGCAGAGAAGGCGAAAGGGACTCACTGAGTGTGCAATCTGAGGCGAGCATGGCTGGGCGAGGCGTGCTTGGCGTTGTAATTTATACGATGATCGGCAACAAAAGCGCACGCGGTTTCATCCATGTTGGAAATAAATCCGTACGATTCCAACCCGGCCTTGTCTCCAACAGAGTCGATCTTGCTCTGCGAATACGCGAAGCTCGCTCTCCATGTAAAACACGTGCGTATCCCTCCGATCTCGCCGCATCTGTTCTGACCCGCCGCAGCTCGCAGCAGCCACAAAGCAGCTCGCACAGCAGCCAGACGACGCCATCCTGCCCCGTCTTCGCATCCTCGAGCGAAAGATGTCTCTCGTACTCACTCTCGTGCGCATCTCTCTCCCTGTATTCTCTCTCTCATCCCCCCCAGTTCAAGGCATCCGTGTGGGGTGTCATCAACGAACAGGCAGTCGATACTACCCCCATGTAATTCTATACGCAATCTACGCCCTCCCAAGTCTGCCCGCGCTCACCGCCGCAGTCTGCCAGATCACCAGCTTTCCGTCAACGCCACTCGTACTCACTCGCGTCACAGCACCGTTCGCCCCCAACTCGTACGCCCGCACGCTCGTGATCGTGTTCTGGTGCACAGTCGCAAGCTCCATGTCCGCACCCCCCTCACCCCCTGCATGCCCGCGCGTGTCCGCGTTCCTGAACGTGTTGAATGCGCTGCTGTTCAGCCGTCCAACCCCGCTCCCCTTCACTGACCGTCCCCCACCAGAGCTCGCGTCGTCCAGCGAGCCAACGAGCGACCACCCCTGCTCGTTCCCCGAGAACACAACCGGCTGGCAATCGTGTCCCGCAGCGACAATGCTCTCTTCCCCAATCCACGTAAGCGCCACATACGGCAACGTACTCATCCGGATGCTTTGCACAATCGGTCCTCCAGGGTACACAATGTTGACAGAGCTGTCGTGGCCTGGACCAGTCAGTTTCAGCGTGACGACAACACACCGCGCTTACCTGCAAATGCCAACACATCACCCGACGGCGAGAAACTGACCGCGTGCACCCATCCACCAGCGGGGCTCCCGTACTCCCCGCACACCGTGTTGAACGGGAGCTTTTCTCCCCAGATCGTCGGCGCAGGCCTGCTCATGTATCAGTCACGAGTAGAACCACACAATGTACTACAAGCCTCTTGTCCACGTCCTTGATGTAAGCAGAGAGCACGCGTGCCTTCATGTCCGCACCCCCCGCAGCGAGCAACACATTGTTGGGATGCCAGTCGATGCACAACACCGTCGACCGGATCGGCTTCTTGAGCTGTCTCGCCACCCACCAGTTGTTCTCGGCGTCAAACGAGCACACCGCAATCGCCCTGATGTCCCGTCAGCCCGTGTCCCACCCACCGCGCCAAACGCACCTCGCACCGCTCGCGACCGCAAACTTGTCTTCCCGGGGGCTCCATCGCACGAACGTGGCTGCGCGGTTGATGCGCAGCAGCACCAGCGTCGGCTTCCACACCATCCGCCCCGTCTGCGGGTCCGGCGATTGCGACCACACGTACGCGTTGCGATCCTGCGATGCGGTCACGATCCGGTTCGAGTTCGGCGCCCAGTCAATCGACGTGATCACCTTGTCGTGCTGCGCGACGGTCAGGCCTGTCTACGCTCAACCATGCAGACACTGACCTCCGCGAGGGTCTCGGTGGCGACCCATTCTTTGCCCTCTTTGACGTAGATCTGTGATTTGTTATCGTTCAGGCTCAGTGCGACCTCTGTGAAAACACATCATCGGCACAATGATGCAGAGACATCGCAAGGGAGCGTACGGCTGCGGTCTGCATTGAACGCATGGCAGGTAATTGGTGTCTGAGCAATCGAATACACCTCTGGCGCAGTCATGTCTTTCTGACAAACAGTGGTTGTGGCAGTGCGCATACGGCTAACTAATTACACCCAAAGTCACCTGCTCCAGATCAATGAATGGCATTACCGCCCAGAGGGTTAGTCGGACAGCATCCATATCGTTGGGGACCTACAACGCCATCCTATTCACATGCCCCGTTCCGCATTTGAAACGCTTAGCACCACAACTGAGTCCGGATTCTAGAAAACTCTTTAAATCACCACAGCCCTGGCTGATCGAACACCGTCACGAAGCTCTACCTCGTGAGAGAAATGCGGCGAACGTCATCCTAAAAACTCTAGTATCGGTACTAGGCCTACTTTCTAGACAGTAACGGTGGCATGCGTGGGCAAGTGTCCAAGATCCAAGAAGACGAGTGTATATACGATCCGAATATGACGGCGAGTGTCGGGTTCGGGTATACGCAAGATGCAAAGGTGCAACCAAACCGGGTGGACAAGGATGAGCTGTGCCCTAGGTACTCGGTCCTGCCGCGGCGTTTTCGTTGCTGCGCACTTCCTTGGCCCAACGCAGACCGCATGCGTTGCACAGCGTTTTTGGTCCTTGAGGACCCTTAGAAGCGATGAACACCCGTCAGAGAATAAATATGGATATCAAATTTACCTTGCGCCATTCAGGAGAATCCGTTCTCCCGCAGGTAATGCATACGTACTGTTCTGCATTTTGGGATTTACGAGCCTAAGAATTTTCATGAGCCGCAAGCGTTGTGAATGCAACGAATGCAAACCTTCTTCCGCCTCAAGGTCTCATCGCCTGCATCTTCGTCCGTGAGCCGTGCGCTAGAGGCAGGCAGGTACTGTGCACCATACGCGTGTGGGCCGAGTGTTTCATAAGGAGAGTTCTGCAGCTGGGCAGCTGATGAGCCGAAATCGTCATAGGAGAGGCGTCGAGAGGAAAACGCGCTAGAGGCGTCAGGAGGGTGCGGAGGGACGGAAGAAACAGATGGGAGAGACAAAGAGGAAGGTCCAAGGGGATAAACGGGGGAGGTGGGCGGGCCCGACAAGGGAGCCGACGGCAAGGGATCGAGCACGCGCAAGTCCACGAGTTGTCTCCGGAGGCGTTCGTTCGCAACTTTGAGTTCTAAAAAAGTGTTGAGCCTGGGAGACAGAAAAGTTGACAAGGTACGCCCGCACATTACGAAAAGAAAGACATACATGGCGACGTTACGACTTGGGTAGGGTTTCGCGGTAACGAAAAAGCACCGCGCGACAATTTCATTTTCAACAAAGTATGGATAGCCCTTGACTTCAAAGAGGACCTCGGATTGGGGTGTGTTGTGTGGGGTAATGGTAGACTTTGCCTTGAGACGAAGGAACAAGTTCATCTCGGCGCGGGTGCGGAGAGAGTCATCAAAGGCAACATGGAAGGCACGCTGGTCCTCTGCTGGAGGATTGACGGTGTGAGGATCTAGATAGAGGGTGAGAGACTGCTTACAGTTGATGAGCTCAGCGAAGTGACGGTCGATGAGCTCGGCATCTGACCAGGCGAGGAGCTCAGTTATGGTGCGACTACAGAACCAGATTTTGGCGTCGTTGTCAGAGAGAACAAAGCTGATCGCGTCCGAGAGCTCGTATACGAGCAGATCAGGCCAGCGTTTTCTCTTTGTGAACTCGTACGCTGTTGGGGACGAGGGAGATTTTGAAGTAGAGGTAGACATTGAGAGAGAGAGTAACAACATGCGGACGGGATAAACATGTATGACGTCGAGGCCCCCAACCCTGTCTGATCCCGGGATATCCCGCGCAACCCATCTAACCTATTAAATAACGCAGTATCCGCCGTCGACCCGAAGCTCGGCACCGGTCATGAATCGCGATGCATCACTCGCAAGGAACACGATCGCACCCTATCACAGCGTCTGGTCAGTAAATCTCACGGGAATCCTGCGCGGCACTCACAGAGAGGTCGTCGGGTTCACCCATCTGGAAAATCTCAGATCAGCAATCTCCGCGACCCAGACTTGTGTCACCACTCACCTTGCCCATCGGAGTCAAACTCTCCCACGTTTTCTACCGCAAATTAATTTCGTCGATGTGCCTCTGTATGTCGTGCTCACCTTGAGCTCGTTGTCGTGCGCCAAAATCGTTTTCGTCAGCTTCGTCAGCATGTATCCAGGGCTGTCCAGTTCTTCCATCAGCCTTGTGTTCAGACCTTCAGCATCTTCTCACCTTAGCGTGTTCACCCGCACGCCCTGTTTTGCCCATTCAACTGCCAGACTAGAAGCCATATGTCTCACCGCTGCCCACCAAAAACGTCATCGTCTTTTCCCCATTTCTGCAGCACTCCACTTACCCGCTTTGGACGCATTGTAAGGCGTTTGTGGCTATGTACTTGTCCAATCCGGTCCATAGACGTAATACAATGAAAACCCACCTGAGGAATATTGACGACCTGTCGTCCAAGGTCAGCCTCAAGCCCCCCGATCATGCTGGAGACGCACCTGTGCACTCATACTAGCCACCAAAACGATCGACCCTCCTCCTTGGGGTATCATGTTCCGAGCCGCCTCACGTGCCGTGAAGAACGCCCCATGAACATTTATGTCATACAATCGCTTGATCCGGTCGAAGGGGTAACTGCCAACGACCCGTTAGCGTTGCCATAGCACCGGAAGGTACCACTCACTCGAATGCGGAGTAATTCTCCACGATACCTGTCATATTACAGCATCCCATAGTACCCGGACCATCCAACACTTACCGGCTGAAGCGACCACAGAGTCAATACGGCCAAATTTGTCCATCACGGTCTCGAACGCTTTTTGCACCGACAGCTCTGACGACACGTCGCACCCTACACCAATTACTTGAAAGTCCTCTTGTTTGAAGTCGTTGTTAACTTGGGAATTTTCTTCAGTAACTCCTCGCGCATGGACCAACGGCAACACTAACCGCATGCGTTTGACACGAGCTCCTCAGCAGCCGTTTGAGCCTCGTTGTCCTTTAGATCAATTATTGCTAGTCGCGTGCATCCTCTGGACGTCATTTAGCATGCAATCGGAATTACAGCCCGAATACATACGATTGGACAAAAGCGTTGCAGAATTCGTTTCCTAAACCTCGTGCGGCCCCAGTGACAACACATACCTAAAAACGCTCGGCTCGCTGTAGCGCATTAGAGTTGAACTAGCTGACCTTGTTCTCAAGGGAAAAAGAGGGGAGCACTCGAGGCGACGTTCTAAAAGGCACAGCAGTGCTTTGCCACCTGGCATTGGATGCAAACGAGCGGGTTGTTTGTGATGCAAAACGGGCAAGGGATGCGAAGTTCATGGTGAGGAGTGGGAAGACAAGTCTGTAATTTACGACGAGCGATCAAGCGATCCGTTTTTAAGTCGGCCACTATACGTTATCGTCTCGGCCCGCAGCTTTCCGCCACACCACTAACAATTGTCACCACCATGCACTAAAATTCCGAGCCTCAAAAGATAACTACTACTAACACGAACACAACACCTTGAGCTGGAGTAGATGGCACATTCGGTATAGCCATGTGACGATACCTGAAGCGGTGACGCACCAGGATCCGGCCGAAAGCCCAGGCGAGGTGCGACCTCAACATGTGACAGGCCCAGCCTAGCCCTGCGATCAACGTCAACTTTGTATTGTACAAGATCGTGCGTTTACCGCCAGAGAGGGTAGTCTGGTGACCAGCCCGTCTAAAGGAAGCTCGGGGCGAAGCATTCCATCGATATGGTGTGCTTGTGCAACCTGTCCGCTCAGGACTGCCATAACTCAGCGCTGGTGAGTTTGAGTTTGCGGTGTCAATGGTCTTCTCGTTGACAGTCTGACTTGCCGTTGACGTTGGAGGTTCATGGGACTGCCCCATGGCACTTCCGTGGCCGTGCTTTGGCTATCCATGCCGCTCGCTCAAGTTGCAAGGCTTATGTGGCCTTTACTACCTTCGTTGTCGCTCCCAGTTCATTGGTAGTTATTCCAGATACCTTGGGTTGCGCTGCGGCTGTGTGAGTGGTTCCCGCGGTGTGTGGTTGCTTTCATGCGAGGTGTTTCAGTCGGTGTTCGTACTTGAGGCTCGGCAAGACAAACTACGAGTTTTCTCAGGTCATGTGCTCATGTGAATCCGCTCGTCCCCCTCCACACCGTCTATCGACGGAATGCTTCGCCCCGAGCTTCCTTTTAGACGGGCTGGACCGTCACCAGACTAGCTTGGGCCTAGCCCTGCGATCAACTTTGTATTGTACAAGATCGTGCGTTTACCGCCGGAGAGGGCGCGGGAAATGGGATGGTGGACATGCACCGAGTTCAGACACAACTACCAATACTTCATAGACCATATAAGCTAGCGGAAAAGGAACGTAGGGTGGGCAACAACGGGTATCTGCAAAACAAGAACTCGAGCTCATTAGCTCCCAAAACAAAGTACAGTAACACAAGCAACGGTGGAACAGTCACAAAAGAAGGATGCGCCATACAAGAGACCTCATCAGATGCAGGCAAACTTGGACTTTCGTCTCTGCAGCTCCTCCATCCGAGAATCGAGTTGTGCCCGGGCACGCTCCTTCGCTCGTCGTTCTTCGTCCAACCGGGACTCTAGTGATTGTTTTTCTTCTACAATGGACCTGCGGACAGTAACAACCTCCCGACGAGCTTCCTGAAGTTCGTTGCGAAGCGTTTCCAACTGTCCGTTGAGGGAATCGCGTTCTCCTGCAATTTCTGTGGCTTGCATTCGCGCTTTTCGCACTGTTGCAGGCATTGGATGTCAGTGTTTTGCACTTGGCCAAGTGTGTGAGAACTCACAATTCTTCTCGCACTCGCTCAGGGACGTCTCGAGTGTGCTCACAAGGTCCATGTGAGTGGCCAGATCGCTCTCGCAGTGGGACAATTGTTTGTTGAGAGTTTTGATCATCACCTCCTGCTCATTGATGTGTTTCGCCTGGTCCTCGATCTTGGCACCCGCGGCTTTCGCATCGAGAAGAGATCCGCCAGCGATATTGACAGAAGCAACAGACGTCGCAGGTGACTCCATATGTAAATCTTTGGATGTCGAGGGTGACATAGCCGACGACTGAGTCGATACGCTGGAATGTGAGTCCTGAGTCTTGGGCGCAGGTGGGGGTGGAACCGATGGAGGAGGCGTTGGTGGAGGAAGCTTGCCGTTCAAGCCGTTCATTCTGGAGAATGCGAGGTTACGGTCCGATGTGACACGCTGAGGAGTATCTGAAGGGACCCCAGAATGGCGAGCCAGCTGAGCCTGCAGGTCGCGCACTGCGCTCTCGTGCTTGTGCTTCTCTGCTTGTAAAGAATCCTTCTCGTCCTTGACGCGCAGAAGGTTGTCCTGCATCTCTGCAATCAGAGAACGATGTTTCTCCAGTTCGTCGACAAGGGATTCTCGATTGGACACTGCTTGCATAAGTTTCGTCTGCTCGGTGGTCGCCTTCTCGAGTTCACCCCTAGCCTTTTCCAACTCTCCGCGAAGGCCAACATTGTTTGATCGGACACCCACTAGTTCCTCCTCCAATGTCGCAATGATCTGCGTCTTTTCCTTGATGGATTGGCTCAGAGCGGCCTGTGTTGCGGTAAGCTCGCTCAAGGTGGTATTGTGCGATTTAACTTCTTCCCTAAGCTTGCCAAGGTCCAGCAGCATAACTTCTCTCTCGCTCACATGCGTCTTTTCCAACTCGGCTAGGCTCGAGGCAGAACGTTGTCGCTCCCTCTGCAATGCATCGGAATGTTGCTCCTGGAAAGCTTGGAAGTCAACACGAACGGTCTCGAATTCTCTCCGGAAATGTCGATGCTCTTGCGTGAGCTTGCCGTGCACATCCGAATGTTGTTGCTCTAGCTCCGCCAGGGCTGCGGCAGACCGATTGCGTTCTTCGACAAGTGCACTCTCAGATGCCGCTCGCGTTTCTTCGAGGACGGTAGCATGTTGGGCCTGCGAACTTTGAAGGGTAGACGTGAGAGTGGCTAAAGCTGCTTCATGGTCCACTTGAAGGTTTGTGATAACGTCCTCATGCATCCTCGTGGCTTGTAAGCGCTCTTCCTCATGGTGCGAGTTGGAAACACGAAGGGCCTCAAGATGTACTTTCTTGAGCTCAGCTACCTCTTCTTCATGTCCACGTGTGAGCTCTTGGAGAACGGCAGCCTGTCGTTCGACGAGATCACGAATCGAAGACTCGTGCTCTTCGCGTGTCTTGGCAGCGTCAGCGGCCGTTTCTTGTTCCAGTCGTGTGATCGTCTTTGTGAGCTTGTCAATCTGTGCTTCAGACTGCTCTTTGACGAGTGCTAGCGCGGTAGTATGTTCCCATTTCATGTTCTCGCGTCTCGTTCTGTAGTCTTCTTCCTTGCTTGCCACAACGAGCGCATGCTCAGCCTTGAGCTTCTCCATGTCCTCCGCATACATAGCATCTCTTCTCGCAATAGCAGCGGTATGCTCTTCCTGGAGCTCGCGAAGAGCTTGGTCGCGAGAAGACTCCGATTCGGATAACGAGCAGTCGCGTGCCTTCTCAGCCATGCGTAGTTCACTCGCATGGTCCTCGCGAAGACGGTCCAGCATGGAAGCGGCTTCATCGGCCTGCTTGCGCAGTGCCTCGGCATGATTGTTGCGAAGCTTCGTCAAACCGTTGTAGTACTCCTCTTCCGTCCGATGTAGATCAGCGGCTGCATCTTCCTCCTTGCGCTTTATCGCATCAGTGTGTTCCGCCGTGACCTTGTCAAGCGTCTTTTGATGCTCCTCTGTCAGTCGCTCAAGTGCAGCCTTGCCTTCTTGTGATGTGCGTTGTAGCTCCTCTTCGTGGGATGCACGTAGTTTGCCGAATGCATCTTCGTGGTCTTGGAGGGCTTTATCAAGGGCTGCTGTCGCCTCAGAGAGCTGATTCTGGAGGCTCCCCACCGCAACTTCATGTTCACCCCTGAGACGCGCAACAAGTTCGTCGACCTCTGCACCTTTGACCCGGAGAGCTTCCTCGTGCGCAGTGCGTAAAGCATCAACGCCAGTGGCGTGGTCGTCTTCCGCTTTCTTGAGAGTATCGACGAGCTCTTGCTCCCGTCGAGAAACTGACTCCAACTCGGTCAGAGCATCATCATGTTTGGCACGTAAACCCTCGAGTTCGGTTGACATGTTCAGCGTCTACAAACAAGTTGGACCAAGAATAATCATTTGACTCAATGCAAGCGCACCTGATCCCTGGAGAGAGTGAGCAGTTCGTCGTGCGCACGACGGACTTGAGCCAGTTGGTTGTTCAAAGAGTTGACTAGTTCATTATGCTGAGACTCTTTCTGCGCCATAGCCCTGAACAAAATTACTGAATACCGATGATTAAGAATCAGTGAAAAAGGGTGCTTACAACATGAGCTCGTTCAGACGATCCAACGATTCATCGACGTCCGAGTCTGCATTCAGGTCATCGGACACCCCGTGGAGTTGCATGCTCTTCCGAACCGCGTTGAATTTTTGGATGGTTACCGGAGATAGATGCATGGTTTGATCCTCCGATCCCTTGACTATCTCGGTCGGGGGCGGAGCAGTGTCTGCCTCTTCTTTCTCCCTCAAGGTGGCTTCCAAAGCACTGATCTCTGCCTCACGCTCTTTCAAGACTTCCTGTAGACGCATTATCTCTTTCTCCATGCTGGACGCAGAGCGCGGCTCAATCGAAGTACTATTGTGATTCAAGGCGGAGAAACCGAGATTTGGAGTACTAGGCGGATGTGAAGGTGAGCTAGAAGTACCGTGGCTGGAGTTAGACGTTCTGCGAGAACGCGCTGACGAAAGCTCCTGCGACAACGACAACGATGGCGCAAGCGAGTGAGAAACAGATCTAGCCAACGGGAACTTGTAAGCTCGGCTGGACAAGGGCATGGTGAACAACAGTACCTTCCATGGAATGACTCCATTGAGGCCGCTTTCCCGAAAAAAGGCTTACGTGGCGATTGATCCGGAGAGTCAACCAACAAATCCCTGGTTCTCAAACTGATCTTTTTCCGCCGAAGAGGCGTCGCCTCCGCGTTCTCAAGGCCGGGAACCTCGGGTATAGTCGGGTTGGCAAGTTTTGCTTCTTGGATTTGGGCAGCGAGATCGGCAATCTCCTGCAGCGCATTGCGATACTTCACAGTGACAGTAGAGAGATCAGCAAGCGTCGCAGCATGTGTTTGTTGCAGCGCAATCAACTGGCTCTCTACAGAGAGGTCCGTTGTAGCCGGGGTACTGACGCCAGAAGATGGAGATGAATCATTTTTGTTCGAATCCTGAAGGGATCGTTTCGCCTGTTCGACTTCTCCAACCATACCACTTAGGCGCATGCGGTCTTCGTTGGCTTCCTTCTTCTTCCGCTCCCACTCCTCCAGTTTCAGCTCAAGATCCTTGACCTTTTTCTCTCGTTGTTCGAGGTCGGTGCGCCAGCTTTCCCCGTCTTGTTCCAAGGTCTCCAACTGAGCCTGAAGGATCGCGGCCTCTTGTGTACGTCTTTCACTCTCGCTCTCAAGCCGCGCAATAGTTTGTTGGAGAGACAGGACAGACTCGTCAGATTTGGCGAGGCGGACCTCAAGTTCGGAAATGTACGAGGCGGAATGAGAATCAGTTTCCTTGAAGCGAGTAAGCTCGCGTTTGAGATCGACGAGGGACTCGCTCGAGGACATTGAAGTCTCATCATACGACTTCACTTTCTCCTCCAGATCACGGACATAGGCCTATGCACGCGATGAGTAGGTGAAGAGAAACTCAAGGGATGGACATACTTCAGTAGAGGCTTCTCGTTCCGTCAGCTTGCCCAACCGCGACCTGAGCTCCTCAATGTAGAGCTCCGTAGCATTGTGCCTTTCTGTGATTTGTGCCAGTTCATCCTCCTTTTCCTCTACCAGTTCGTTTGTCAGCCGTAAAGCTGCTCGGTTCAAGCCCAACTCTGCTTCCATGGCGCTGATCGTCTTCTCGTACTCCTCGATGACAGGGCCAACGATCTCCTCGTACTTTGCGGTTCCACCAACACTTCCACCAGTGGATGTCCGGTGACGTTCACCAAGCTCACGACGGAGCCTCGCGAGTTCTTCTGTGCGATCAACATACTTTTCTCTCAAATCCTCGTAGTTGTTCCGGAGCTCGGTCATCTGTGCGAGAATCTTCTTGTTGGTACCTTCTGCCACTTCCGGAAAAACACGTCCCGACTCTCCAAAGACAGAAGGGATGATTCCGCCGCCCTCCTTGAGTTGTTTGAGCTCTTTACGCAGACGCGTCACGGTGCCTTGCAGCCACTCGATGTCGTCCCAACCATCCTCCTTTTCATTGACGACTGCCCGATTTTTTATATTCCTGGCCCGATTCGCGTATTTAAGAGTGTTGACGGTCTCGCCCACGTTCCACTCTGTTGGACTGACACAGGCAATCATGAGAGTGTGCGAGTTGCCTCCAAGCGAGTCCTGGAGAAGACGGGTGAGTTTCGAGTCGCGGTAGGGTACGTGGAAGCTGGTGTGAGACTTTGCGCGAGAAGGATCGCCAAGAGCTGAGATAACATTGCCCAAGGCCAAAAGACCGCTGTTGATAGAAATACCCTCTTTAATACGTTCTCCGGCTGCAGCGGTGCGTTTCAGCTGAGCTTAAAGTTAGCCAACAAGGTCAGCGGGAAAAGGAATTTCATTACCCGTTCTGATCCGGCCAAATCAACAAAGTGGAACTTGGACACAATCGTGACCCATTCACCGCCATCATCATCATTATCAGCTGTCCGGCTATCTGGTGGTCGCAAACCCAGTGAGCTGGCCGGCCGCAGTCCTCCCCTTCCCATAGCGGTATGGAAACTAGGAGTAGATGGACGGCCCATAGTAGGAGAGGAAACTCTCGCCGCCGTGGGCGAACTGGTATAGAGAGATCCTGGACGGGCAAGCCGCGAAGGCGACCGACCATTGGGAGGTAAGGGAGACGATGATCTAGGAGGAGGTCCAGAGCCCGTAGACTTCTTCTGGGTGAGAGTGAGGGAAAATATGGCATGTGAACGGGAAGATTGGGCATTCATGTCTGTCTCGTTTGTGCGCCGAATGGAAGTTCCTTGTCGAATAAGGCTGCGAACTAATCAGTCCGAGCCTAGGGGCCTCGAGGGACTAACGATCACGTACTTCATGACTTCATTCGAGTTTCGAACGTTGACCTCTCGAAGACCACCCCAAATTATGGAACCGTCTTTTCCTTCCCTTATCTGTACTTCGCGACGAGCACCAGTTGCTTCCTCGGAACTCAAAAGGTCAATCAAATCCTCATTGTACACTTCTATGAATGAACCCTTGATACTGTAATTCCAAGACCCGCCACGTTCGTCCTTGAGCTTCCTTGCGTGCGAGAATATCGTTGATACTGCACGCGGTATAATTCCCATACCGTTATTCGGATCGGAAGGGTTAGCGTCCAAGTCGATACCAGTCATGGTAAAGGTCTTGCCGCTACTAGTCTGGCCATAAGCGAGAATAGTGCAATTAAAACCTTCGAGAAAGCGCGAAATGAGAGGATGAGCGGTGGTTGTAAAGAGCGCATGCTGTGTGGTATTGGGGGAGTGGACCTGGTCGAAAGTAAACACTTGTTTTTTCCCTGGCGTTGAAGGGCTAGAGAGCGCGGTAGCAGAACCGGAGGCAGCAGGCGCAGAAGAGACAGCATCAACAGAGACGGTTGTGGTCGATATTGCGTGAATGACAGTTCTCTGAAAGCGAGCGGGAATCGACGCCAGGTCTGCGGGTGTGGTGGGCCGGATGCGCAGTGCTGTGGAAGGTGAGTACGCGGCGCGGAAAGAGCGAGACAGAGGAGCTCACCGACTTGTACGGACGTCATTGCGCCTGAGGACAACGACAACGACGGCGACGACGTGTGAGGTGCCATCGCGGTGGAGTTGGTGGTTGGAAGGGAAATGGCGGGCGTTGCCGACACAGTACGTTTCAGCTCACACGCACATTTTGATAATTATGACACACTCGCTGACACGAGTAGAAAATATATAGGATTATGTAGTACGAGTATGCTGCAGAAAGCTATGAAACAAGTCGGAAAAAGGTAGGGAATAAGGATTGTGTCATAACGAATGTTCTCCTGTTGACTCGTCAGCTCATCCTGAAGCGCCTGAAGAATTATGCCTGACCTGAGCTACGGGTCAAAAGAGGATGATCATCCCAGCACTTGTCGCGCGACGTCAAGCCAGTAGCATGCACGCCCCGTTATGGTAGCCAGATTTTTACCATTTGATCAACACCGGCTGATGCCACCACATTGACCAGCTTCTCCTCGCCGGCCTTGGGCTCGGCCCCTTCCGCTCCGTTCGCCTTTCCAGAGCTCACAGACACCCTCTGCCGTCCCCAGGCAATCGTAGCGACGAAATGTGTGTGCGCCTCCACCGTCTTCATACACCTGCCAGTTGACAACTCCCAGACGCGTATCGTCTTGTCGTCAGATGCCGAAAGCAAAAGTTTCCCAGAGGGATGAAAAACCAGTGCCCGAATCCAGTTGTCATGTCCAGCCTGGCAGAAAAACATCAGCCGCGTTTTCGTGCAATGTTCAAGAGCACCTACAAGGTTCTTCAGCATCTGACCACTCTGCGTGTCCCAGAGCTTGATCGTCTTATCTCTTGAGCCAGTGGCGACATATGCGCCAGGCTTCTTCGCCCGATCCGTATTCTGAATGCGATGTGAGAGACTACCCGCAAGGCCCCGTGTGAACGAACCGGGATGCCTGCAAGCTCACGAATGGCATTGTATGATGCAATCGGAGCAAAAACCACAACCTCGACCTGGTGGTCATGTCCCCGAAGCTCCATCTTCTGCTCACCTGTGAGTGGGTCCCAAAGTCGTGCAGTCTGTCCAGACATATTCACATGAGGCAACGAAGACAGCCCGATTTGGGAGACAAGCTACCTGATCCTTGGAAGCACTTGCCAGCAGTCGCCCGTCGTCGGAGGGAGCAACGTAGCGGACCCAGTCGCTGTGACCGGTGATCGTGCGGACGAGGTGCCTTGTCGAAGTCGGTAAGCGTTGCTGCCATCTCGTGATCTGGACTTACGCAGAAGCGACATCAAATATCCTGATCGAATGGTCCCAACTGGCACTGACGATGAACTGATCTCCTGGGAGGAAGCGGGCGGAAGAAACGGCATGATCGTGACCGGTCAGGGTCTTTATGTTCTTCCATTCGTTTTGAGAATCCCAAATCTTGATGAACAAATCCGAGGAGCACGTCACTGATTGTTCCCGTCATGAGAAGAGCGCCACCTATTCATTGACGCGCACTGACCCAGGAGGTGACCCTTGTGGTCGAATTCGACATCGTTTACCCCCTTTTGATGACCCTTTAATGTTCTCTCAAACTCGCCTGTTTCCCAGTCCCAAATTTTGACGGTAGCGTCTTCGCTCGCTGAGGCGAGGAGTGAATACTGGGGATGGAAAGCCACTCGGGTTATGCTCTGCCTGTGTCCGGTGAGAACGTGAGCGGCGGGTGCACGCGGTACCCAATCGGCCTGCATTGCGGCACGCTTTGAGGGTGCAAGTGAGAGTTCTTCCTGGAGGGAGGCATTGCGCGTCTCGAGGTCCATGATCTGGATCGGGGACAGCTCAATCGGAGGAGGGTGAGCGATCGAGGAGCGCACGACACCTTCTTCTGCAAACGGATGACGCTCGTCCATTTCTTCTCCAAGAGGCCGGCGTACTTTGCCTTTGGATCTGGGGTGTATTCCACGCCCGAGTCCTGCTTGAGTGCATTATACGCGCCAATAAAGTTACTGGCGTGGAGATACTCGAGCATGGACTTGTGTCTGTGATGGCAGGATAAGCAATGGCTCGACGACCGCAGCGCTGACCCACAGTTCTTCTCTCTGGCGGTCTGAAAGGAGGGCCATTGGTGACTCTGGCAGCGACTCGAGCCAGCTTTCGCAACTGTTTTGTGTTGTTGTTCCTAATAGTACTACTAGTAATCGTCCTCTCTTCACCATCAGGTCTCGGGCATGATGATGACCCCCTCCCTGCCATCCGATAGCGACCTCCTCCAGTAATAGCCGTCGTTGGTACCTGTGATACCAAATACGAGTGCCGGAAGAGAGCCTCGACGGTCCTCGCACCGCGCGCTCACCGCGACCCTGGGCCGTTTGCACGCCACAGGCGCCATCGGCTTCCCCAAGCTGCTCGTGTCCACCATGGCGTCCGGCGACACCTCCCACTACGTCGGCGAGACCGACATGACGATGATGCACTCGGTCGTGGATATCGCGGGGATGAACGACCTCCTCCGCACGGTCCTCGGTAACGCCGCGTCTGCCGTGGCGGGGATGGCGCTGCGCCGGCGCACCTGAAGAGCAGCGCATCGCTGTGACCATGTTTGGGCTCACGACGCCGTGCGTCGAGGCCCTGGGGTACGCCGTCGTGGCCTTTCACGCGACGGGCTCGGGATGGAATGGCTGATTCGGCAGGGGTACTTTGCGGGCGTCATTAGCTCGTCGGTGGGGTGCTCAGCGCGGGCCCTACCCGGCTCGAGGCCGCGGCGGACATGGGCGTTCCCCAGGTTGTCTCTAGGCTGGGCGCGCTGGATATGGTCAACTTTGGCCCGGCCACGGCGGTTTGTGCGCCACAATGCGTCTGTCACGTTGATGCGCACGACGCTCGAGGAGTGCAGCACCTTGGGCCATATCATGGCGCAGAAGCTTTGCCAGACATAACGCACGTCCTCCTCCCTCTGCGGGGTTTTTCTGGGATTGATAAAGACGGAGGGCCGTGGAAGCAGACGAGGCGTTGTTCAATGCACTGCGTTCTGCGGGATTAGGGTGTCCCATTGAGGAGGTGGACATCCATATCAACGATCCGTCTTTTGCGACTGCCGCTGTATTCGCTCTCCACGGAATGATCCAGACGAGTCATTGCGCCAAAAGTAAGTGAATAGAGTAAAACAACATAGCAAGCAGGTGGATATCCAAGTCCTTTGACCATGTCCATAACTGCTATAAATTTGAACACACAAGACAGTGGGGTAACATGTTACATAGAGATGGAGAGAGACAGACGGAGCAAAGTGTGTTAGATAAAAACGAAATCTATATTCACAGTCGTTAGTACTTTTTTTCTCGTTTCTGAATGCTTGTTGTTCAGAACGGTACTCCACCCATGTTCATGTAATTTTGTCCCCCAGCGGGTCCCGGACTCGGGTGGCGCATGACACTCTGGTGCATGGCCTGCGTTTGTGGCATGCCAAAGGAACTCATCATGCCCATTTGCATCTGCATCTGTAGCATGGCGGGCGTCATCGTAGCTGCCATGCCTGGCGACATGGCGCTGTACAGCGCAGCGGGGTTTGCTACGTTAGCCATCGAATAGATGGCCTGTTGCGGTGGGATCGGGGACTGGGACTGGGGTGACGGCACATCGGATCCACCACCAGATCCGCCTGGTTGCTGAGCTTGGATCTTTTGCATTGCTTGCAACTATTCGAGGGTCAACATATGCGCGCATAAAACATGCAAAAAGATATACTTCATAAAATGCGAAATCTTGCAAAAGCGAGGTCCTCGCAGGATGCGTGTGGAAAATACGGAGCATTTCTTGGCCCGCGTCTGGCATGAGCTCTTGAGTGTCACGAGAGTTGGTAACGGGCTTGCGTTCGGCGGTGTTGCTGGGTACATCGGTCAGTGGCACCTCGAGCAGGATCACAAGGACGGACTTTAAGCGTATGTGACGCAGGTTTGCATTGGGAATGTCGCGAACAAAGATCCACCGAACCTTGAAGACGCCTTTCCACTTGTCCGATGCCCAGACAGTACTGCTTCGCGTATAATCAACCTAATAAAAGTGACGTGAGCATCTACCAAAGTCGGAACCGCAAAGGAACAGACAGGGGTAAGCATTTCGGCCATGCCGCAAAAGTGGCCACTGGAAATGAATGTCAGGAACGACAGGGATTAGCGATGAATGCTGTAATTACCTGGCGTTGACGCTAAAAAAGAGGTAAATCGGACCTCGCCCGGCGCATTCCTTGAACGCCTTGTCAAGGCGCTTGTTTCCCGGGTCTGTCGAGCTCCAAATCTCGTACTTGAGGGACTTGTGGACATCATCCTCGGTGTATGACTTGATAACAAAATATCGTGCCTGCAACCAGATTGTAATTCATGCGGATGACTTTCCAGATGAACGTCACCAACAAATGGAGGTCGAACATCGAAATGTTGAGGGTTGTAACCCTTGCTGTTGACTAGCGATGGGAGATCGACTGGTGAACTGAGGAAGCCACTGAGTGACTGCAAATTGTTGTCGTTCTGTGATTGTTGAATCTGGGCTTGGCCAAAGCCTAACCGAGGGGCCTGCATACCCATCTGGTTGAGGAATTGTGGCGGAATGGGAGGGACACTGGGGATGGCGCCTTTTTGACCTTGGTTGTAACTGTAATCGAGACTCGAGTTGGAGGTGCGTTCGGGGAGACGTTTCTCCCAAGTAGTTGCAGCCCCATCGGATGTAGATCCACGCTGTGATACATGACAGGGAGGGTCGCGTTGCAATGGAAAGACGTACCGAATGTCCAGTGGGTGTCTTGCGACCCTCTAGTTCGGTGTTCAATTGAAGTCTGCGTGGGGTGCCGTTTGCGGGATGCACCGCATTTCTGTCTGATAAAAGAGGGGGTTGGATAGGGACGAAGCGGGGTGAATGTGGAGACAGACTGTATTGATTGGCATTGTTTAGTTCCATTGTGGACAATGCACGGGCGACATCGTCGATAGTGGGTACGCCCTGTCCGGAAAAGGCCCCGCCCGGTGAGCGCCAGTCGGCACCGCCGGGAGTACCCCACGGGGAAGCGCGCCCAAGGGGGCTGCCGGGGTACTGCGCTTGGGGCTGAGCACCATACTGCTGCTGGGTGGGAGGAGAGGAGCGAGGGGTGAAGTAGGAGTCGTCTTCGTAAGGGTTGACGAGATCCTTTTCTTCCGCCAACTCTTCTTCCTCTGGGTCGGGGGGGCTTGGAGTGTGACCGACGACGGTGTGGTGACGGGTACCGGTTTGCTGCAGAGTGCCTGCACGTTTGAGGCCAGCAGATGGGATCTGTCTCTGTGCGCCGTAGGTGAGGCTCTGATGACGGCGCACGCCAGAAGCAGGGGGCGGGGATGGGCCATGGGCGGCGGAGAAGTGGGGAGAGAGGGGAGATGCGGCGGAGGACTGTTCGATGACCTGGAGAGGGTGAGTACTGGGCCAAATGTGGTGGGAAGACTGACCTCGTCTTGGTCGTTGAAGCCGCGCATTTCCCGTTCCCAGTCCTCCTCGTCGCCATCGTTGCCTGCGATGGCGGATAAGCTGATCATGGTGCGTGGGGTGAGGTTGCCTGATTTCGAGGCGTTTGCGCGAAAGGCTGGATGGATGGGGGTGAGATGATAAGAGCAAGAAAGGAGAGACAGACCACGTTTGGAGTTTGTCGGGAGGGAACTCTGCCTGTGGAGAGATGTTTTCTCGCCGACTGCGCCGACACCGCCGACCCAGTCGTGGTCGACGAGCTCATCGTCGTTCCAGAGTTGGGGGTCCTGGGACTCTTCAGATATGGCTTCCCTGGCTGCAGCCCTGGCGGTGCGAGAGGCGGCGGTGATGGTGTGGTGGCGACGTACGGTGGTGGAGGGGGGCGAGACGGGGACAGGAGGGGGCGTGATGTGTTGGGAGGACATGGCGAGAGGGCAAGTGGCTATTCACACAACAACAAGCAAGGTATCACATTAACGACTACTACTATTCAGGTACGAGACCAGGGACGGCAAACAAGGCGACGGCAATAAACTGTGTGGCGGCAGAGCGCCTCGTTGTTTTACTCGCCGTCGCGGTGAAGAAGGCCTCGCGCGCGGTGGAGATGACCAAGAGGATATATACGCCATACTAGTGGCGCCGATGAGGTGCGATTGGCAAGGGATGGTGGAACTCGGCACGGGCGAGGAAACCCGTCTAGAGGAGGACGAGGACGGTGCAGACGAGGAAGATGTAGATGGCGACCTTGCGGAGGTCGTGGATGCTTGCGTGCTGAGGCTGGTCTGGACAGCGCCGGTGATGCCGAGGGCGACGGCGGCCATGAGGGCGATGCGGAGCAGAAAGCGGAAGCGGAGGAGGCGGGAGACGGGGTGAGGCGGGGTGAGGAGGAGGAGGAGGGGTCATACCGGTCCGTGACGAGGATGTAGGGAGGAGCAGGCCGAAGAAGCCGGCGTTGTAAAGGATTACGTAAGCAATCAAGGCGTGGACGACGGCAGCATCGTGGGAAAGCAGCGCGCAGGATGCGAACAGCGGGGACGTACTAGCAGAGAATTATTGCGACCGTCTTTGCGGTGTCGAAGTGTATAGAGGATCAGCGTAGTTGATCCTCCTCTATGTCCCGGCCCGTCATCGCCATCGCCAATTCGGCTGGTCCAGACTCGACCTGTCTCCTCTTCCTCCTCCGGCGCGTGTTTCCCCCCCACGCCCTCCTTTCCCTCCATGTCCAGCACCATCTACAGCCATCCGCACCGGCCATGGCCGACGCCGCCGGTGCGAACGCCGGTGCGCTCGGCGTGCCCCATCTCACCGTCGACATCCCCTGGGGCGTAGACCCCTTCCCGGACGCGCCGACCACTGCCCTCGAACGCACCGCACGCGACGCGCGCTACCACGTCCTCTTCAACGCCATCGCCCGCGCACGCGTCTCCGTCCTCGCACTCGCCCACCACGCAGACGACCAGCTCGAGACAGCCATCATCCGTCTCGCGCACGGCTCGTCCCTCCTTGGAGCAGCCGGAATGCGCTCCGTGCGCAGATGGGGCATGGGCTCATACGCCCCCCTCGCATCATTTGGCCACCAGGGACTCAACACCTTCATTTGGCGTCCTCTTCTCCCCTTCTCAAAGGTACCTTCATTTCCTCTATCTTTGCCTTCCTCACATCATTCTAGGATAGAATCCTCGCCACCTGCCACGCCCATCGCTTGCAATACGTCGATGATCCAACAAACTTGCAGCCCCATATCACCGTCCGAAACGCCATCCGTCACTGCCTCCGCCAGGTCCCCCCTTTTTCGCAGCCCGTTTCATTCCCTACAACCACATCCATCTCTTTCGACAACGCAAAGCACGCCTTTCAATCGTTGCACTCCATGGCTTCCGACGTTCTCGATCAAAACAACCGCCTCTATTCGGCTATCAACAAACTCGCGAGCGCGACTGATCGCGTCGATCACAAAGGCACGTCTCACACGTCCATTTCTTGTCTGCCGATATGACACCCCCTCAACAGTCTCACTTCACCTCACCGAGTCCATCTTACCCTCCCCAACCGGTACCCTCCTTCTCTCCTCACAAAAGTTGCGTCAAATCACAGACCCTGATGTCCGCTTTGCTCTTGTCCTCAGAGTCATGCGTTACGTTTCATTTCACCCCTGGGGCTCGCTCCGTGCAGATGCCGACAGACGCCAGCAAAGTATACACCGCATCGTTCGCGCTCTCTGGGACCCGCAACCGTCTCATGTCAAAAAGTTCACCGCCGGCGGTGGCGTCCTCTGGTCCCCGGCCATATTCAATCCGAACAGATCGCTCAGGATTGGAAATTTATCGCTCATTGATCCTGACGACCGCTTCTGTTGGCTCGCCTCACGAATACCCCCATTTTTGAAAAACCCACAGCGGGGTGCTGGCTCCCCCGCCAGGTTGGTGATGGACCTGACAGATCAGATCAAAGACGCCGTGTCACCTACCGAGCTCCTTTACGACTGTCGTTTTTTGCTTCGCTTCGATCCTTGCCGGATGCCAACACATGTCAGGGCCTCCCTGGAACACCAGTCGGCGTCCATCAAAGTCCTGCCATATACCCAATACTATTGGCCCAAAGTTGTTCTCCAGCAGGAATCCCACCCCGATCAAGTGTTAGCCGTGCCACAGGAGAACACCGCTCAGGATGAAACCGCTTCATGGATCTCCATTCAGTGGGTTCGTCTCTTGGATGCAACGTGACTAGGGGTTTGCCAATGGACTTTTGCCTATCGGACGTCACCGCATGGCTCGCACGTTTTAGAGTCCCTAGCAATGCCACCTTGTCTGCCATGAAAATGAAATGACGTTTGCACGTGTCCCTACGTACTGCCTATTTCCTAAGTAGTAGACTATTCTAGCGCACAGCGTGACATCGCTTCAAAAATCAAACTTGATACTATGACTCTCCATCTGTCAAGATAGCAAATTGTAAAAAAAAATCGATCCATGATCGAAAACACCACTCACAGTAATCTCCCCGCCCCGATACGACCCTCGCTTTTTCTTGTTTTTCTCCTTGCGGAACCCAGAGCCACGCGTCGTCATCAGATCGCGATGTGCACGGTCACCGTAGTCGTTCATCGCCGCGCCCTGCCAATCGGTCGTCAGACCTCGGTTGCGCACAACGACTCGCGAAACCTACCCTTGCTTCATAGCCATTGTCCAGCACCTGCTCGTGCGCCTGAACTTTGACGCGCTGAAAGCGTTCCTTGGTTTTCGCAGCCGGTTTTTCTGTTTTTCTGACAATCTGTTGCGATCTGTCCGTCACAGCGGTTGCTATAGGTGCTTCGTGTTCAGAAATTTTGCGTTTTTTCGCAACGTGGACATGCTGACGCGCTGGCGCTGGCTCTGGCTCTGATTCGTCTTCGGATTCCGAGCTCGACTCCGAGGTGCTCTCGGGCTTGGTCGCGGTGGTCCTTGTTCCGTTCGCTGCCGAGTTTTCAGGGTTTTTCGCCACATGCTCCGAATCCGAGTCTGATTCGTCTTCGGACTCTGAGCTCGACTCGCCCGAGGTGCTCTCGCGCTTGGTCTCCCTAGTCTTTGCCGCCGAGGCTTTGTGCGTTTTCCCATTCCCTTGTTCCGTATCCGAGTCCGATTCGTCTTCAGACTCTGAGCCAGACTCTGAGGTGCTTGGGCTTTCGGCCTCGCTAGCCTTTGCAGACTCCTTTGCAGAGATTTTGTGCGTTTTCGCATTCTCTTTTTGTATGGGCTCCGAGTCCGATTCGTCCTCTGACCCTGAGGTGCTCTCGCTCTCGGCCTTGGTAGGCTTTGCAGCTACCTTTTCAGAGATTCTGTGCGTTTTTGTATTCTCTTTTTGTACGGGCTCCGAGTCCGATTCGTCCTCTGACTCTGAGGTGCTCTCGCTCTCGGCCTTGGTAGGCTTTGCAGCTACCTTTTCAGAGATTCTGTGCGTTTTTGTATTCTCTTTTTGTACGGGCTCCGAGTCCGATTCGTCCTCTGACTCTGAGGTGCTCTCGCTCTCGGCCTTGGTGGGCTTTGCAGCTACCTCTTCAGAAATTTTGTGCGTTTTTGCATTCTCTTTTTGTATGGGCTCCGAGTCCGATTCGTCCTCTGACTCTGAACTCGATTCTATTCTATTTTGGGGCTGTTCGTTTGTCTTTTCTTCATCTGAAGCGGAACTTTCCGAGTCCGAACTAGTCGAGTCTGAGCTGTCCGACTCGGAACTCGTATTCTTGACCTTGACCCCGCTTGGCTTGTTTGGCGAACGACGAGACCCTTGACCGTTTTCTCCAGCTGTGCCGTTTTGTGAATACCATAAATACAATGGAAACAAAGTAGCAGACCAGATGACAATGTAACGCTGGTATCGCGTTCGGCGGGTTTGAGGGGCGACGATATAATCCCCTCTTCCTCACCGCTAGCATCATCGCTGCTCTCAGAACCTGGGAAAAAGATAGGATAAGTGATGGGTTGGCTTGACGAAACGCTTACCCGAGGTATCTTTGGATTCTTCTGGACTGTTAAAGTTAGCATCGTGCGCGTGCATGATGGCCCTCTGGGCTCACTTTGAAGCAGAACCTGATATATCTTCTGGATCGGATGAGGTCCTGTGTTTCATGTAGAATAGAATCTCACCATCAGAAGAGTCAGAGTCCTCGGACGAGGCTAATTCGGCGACTCAGCCGGAGCAACGAAAATACATCGCATACGTACAGTCTCTAGAGCTCGGAGTAAACGCGTGGCAAAGGGAGAGTACACGAACTACTCACAATTTGGTGATTTCCCTTTCCTTCCATTCCTTGATAATGTCCTCGAGTGGCGGTCCGTTTTGTTCTATATCATCGCGGAGGACGACAAAGGGTTTAGCTGCCTTTTTTACGGCCTTTGCGGCTTTTGACTGAGATTGCTGCCTGAGGAAGCGATAAATGAGCGTATACGTCGCTGTCAGAAAGTTGCTCAGCGGTGAACGCGTCTGACGAGGTGCGAGCGTACCAGCAATGTTCCCTTGCATTATACGAATCAAAGGGAAAGAGTTCAATAGGGAAAAGGTTCCCACGTTCAGGATGGCCTCCATCAAAGGACCGTCCACGAGCGCGCACGACGGCGCGTCCTTCCGCATCGCCATCGTGCACGCCAGATGGAACACACCCGTCATCGACGCCCTTGTCGCGGGCGCCATCTCAAAACTCAAGCAGTCCGGCGTCAAGGACGCCAACATCGTCGTGCAATCTGTCCCGGGCAGCTACGAGCTGCCCCTCGCGTGTGCCAAGTGCGTCCCCCTTCATCGCCCGCCTACACACGCTCGACGTTGGCAGAGTCATCGCGAGTGGTCGCACGCAGACGGGGTCTGCGCCGGATCTGCTCGGCCTGGGGGCTACACCCAACTCGTCCGCCGCGGAGCTGCCCCGGCCGTTTGACGCGGTCATCGCGGTCGGCGTGCTCATCAAGGGCTCGACGATGCACTTTGAGTACATTTGTGACAGCGTTTCGCATGGCCTCATGAGGGTCCAGCTGGACACGGGCACGCCCGTCATATTTGGCGTTTTGACGGCCCTCACGGACGATCAGGCGCTGGAGCGTGCTGGTATCGGTAGAGGGGAGAACAAGGGTCACAATCACGGCGAGGACTGGGGATTGGCTGCCGTGGAGATGGCGACACATTGTACGCGGTGGTTGGTGGAGGCGTTTTCATAGACGGAATGTGTACTGTAGCTTTTTGTGTTACTCCCATGAAGAAAAAGGTGTGCGCCGCCATTTCATCCATGCAAATGTCCAACTGTACTTGTTCGCAAGGTTCTCCTCATGGGGGCGTCGGGGAGCGGCAAGACCTCTATGCGTTCCATGATCTTGTCAGTCGACGATGCACTCTTCGCCTACATTCCTCTAAAACGGTCTCTGAACTAGTTCCAACAACCCCGCATCCTTGACGTCCAGGCTGGGCGCTACCATCGACGTCGAACAAAACCATGTTCGCTTCCTCGGGGACCTCATCCTCAACCTCTGGGACTGCGGCGGCCAAGACGCGTTCATGGACTCGTACCTCTCCACCCAGCGCTCAACCATCTTCTCGCACGCTGGGGTTATGATCTACGTGTTCGACGTGGAAAGTCGCGAAATGGCCAAGGACCTCGAGTATTATCGCGACTGTCTCGAGGGTCTGTCGCAGTTTAGCAAGGACGCGAGCGTGTTCCTCCTCGTCCACAAAATGGACCTCGTTCGCCAAGGTGAACGGTCCGTCGTCTTTCAGCGCAAGGTTGCAGAACTGGCAAAGGCGAGCGGCGATGTCTCTGTCAAGGTGCTCGGGACGAGTATATATGATGAAACATTGTACAAGGCATGCAGGCGCTTTCTTTGACAATTCGTCTTGTGTCTGATCCATTGTACCAGGCCTGGTCCAGTATCGTGAACACGCTGATACCCAACGCTCGCAACCTCAACAGACATTTACGAATATTTGCGGAAGCGTGCAGTGCGACAGAAGTCATCCTCTTTGAACGCGCTACATTCCTTGTCATCGCTACGTCATCGTTCTCCGACACGTCCGATTCTACGTCGTCCTCGCTAGAACCAAAACGCTATGAACGTACCTCGGAGTTGATCAAGGCGTTCAAACAATCGTGTGCGCGGCTACGCGAGGAATTCCACTCCCTGGAGATGGAATTTGCAGAATTCACTGCAGTTCTGGACGAGATGACAAAGAACACCTACGTCTTGGTCGTCGTTCACGACCCCGTTGTCGGTAAGCAAAGTTGAAATGAATCAGTTGTTTGCTAAGTTTTATGTTCAGAAACTGCTGCAATCAAGATGAACATTCGAATGGCAAGAAAGAAATTCGAAGAGCTTCAAGAAGGAGACACGTTGATATAGGACTCGTATTCCCAAGCCACAATACACCTTTCATTTACAACAGAGCCCTCTAATGAACAGACATAGTTGTACACCAGCAACGACGTTTCCATAGGTATGAAGAAAGCCTGGATATCAAGTGTGTGGTACTAGCGTCCCCTCCCTCTACCTTCCAGTACATCTGCGTTTACTTCTTGGAGACGCATGTCTTCTCGTATGAGATGTTCGATGTCCGAGTACTGGATCAGCGTCCCTACCAAAGCGTCCCTCCTTCCACTTAATGCCTCTGTGTATTCGACTATGGACACGCCAGTGTTGAGGTGGTTGCCAATCTCCACGTCCTCGGCACATTTCAGCAGTCCCTGTGCCTGCATCGCCGAAAGGAGAACCGCAATCCAGGCCCCATGAGAGACCACAAGAATGTTGCACGGCTCCTCCATGGAAAGGCCCGCCTCGATCGCTGAGATCATGTAGTCCACGATGGTTCCCAGATACCAGGTCAGACACCTCGCGCCAAAGTTGATGCCTGTCTCCACCGACGGCGCCGGCTTCTTTGAACGCGAGAACTCGCCTTGCAATTCGCCCATGTACTACTGCGCCATTGAGTACGGGCGATGAGCGGCGACGATGGTTCTGCTTACTCGTTCACGGATCGCTGCGTCCCGCTCCAAGACAGTGTTTGGGTGGTATTGGAGGATACATTCGGCTGTCTGGAACGCTTTGATCAGCTCCTGGAAGTTGACGATACACAATGGTTGCTACCTTGGATGCCCTTTGGAGATCGCTGCTGAGTACTCTTGCGAATGGAATGCCCATCAGAGCCTCGGCCACCAATGCTGCTTGCTTCAACCCAGTCTCATTGAGCGGGACATCTAATTGACCCTGTATCCTGCGCGCCCTGTTCCAGTCGGTTTCACCGTGTCGCACGATGTACAGGCGGAACTGAGCTGGCATGAGAATGGGGTGAAACAGAGATAGGGCGCGTGAAAGTTGGAGTGGTCTGCACTACGAAAAACACTTTGATTGCATAGCCCATCAGGGAACCAACGAATTAATTTCCTGGATAACGTTGCTAATCCTCCCATCACTGAACCTAGATTTGGCCGCGCCCACGGCCTCCTTCAATTCCACCACTTGCGCAGATTCTAGATTCAGTGTCGTGCCTCGGCTTCGGGCTTCACAAAGCTAATCGCGGCGCGATCGATAAATAGCACACACGGAAATCAAATATGCATGCTCACAATGTTTCCGAGTGCAACAGAGGCCCGATAAGCTACCTCAGAATCCTCCTTTTCCAACCTGAGTACCTGCGATAACTGATTAGACCAATCATACAAAAAAAATGAATTCAAACCTTGAAGGTGAGAGAGAGACACTGGTCGCGCGTTGTAATATCAGTGGGTGCTTTCAGGTGAGTGCACGAGAAGCTAGGAAGTATCTCAACACCACGTCACTGGTTCGAAGACTAACAAGACTAACTTGAACAACACCGATGCTAGCGCTACTCGTTGTGGCTTGGAAAGGAGATGGTATGGTGTCTGACACAGGGCCTCAAACACCTGGAAGGCTGGTTAGAAAAATAATGCGAGAAATGGAGGCTTACTCACCTGCTGAACCCAATGTCCCTCAGCCACCAAAGTATCCTCCTGGAAACAGTTGGCGATGGTGCGCAATAACAACAATACGTTGGTCTCCTGTGGTTTCAACATTGGGCTCCCACGTGATACAACAGACGACCAATCCGATGCATTGAATAGGCGATCAAAGAATTGCTCTCGACTGGCGAGGGTTGTAGGTGCGTTCAAGCGGTATGCGACCACCAAACGGCAGAGGTCCATCACTGCAATCAGTACATGAACGGAAATGAACTCTAACTCTTCAAAGCGTCATCACACACCGGGGAACCTCTGAGCAGCTGGCCAGCGATCCAAGATTGATACAATTGCTTCAATGTGTGACCTATTCAGGGTGACAGAGGTGGGAGACGGTGGGTTTGAAGTAATTTGGAAAAGGAACGTGAAAACTTCATCGATCAACGCTTGTTCCTCCGGATGCATTGCACAAGTCGTGGTGGTCTACCCCAGATAGTAGACGTCATTGAATCGAGAAGGACGGTGCAAATGCGAGGCTCACAATGTCATTACGGAGAGTATCATCAAATTGACGCAGTTTGGCTTGCATGGCTGGAATATTTGATTGCTTGAAGCTCACAAAGTTTTTCTACGATGGAAAGAGTGATCACGTAGCGAGCACAAGAAACAGCAAACGAACAAAAGGAAGAATATTCGCCTGTGGTGTAGCAGGAGGCGACACTCCCTGTGTAGCACCAGAATAGCGAGATGCACCGGTGTAAGGATCCGCATACGTAGTTGTAGGAGCAGCCGAGTGCGTCTGGCCCCCTGAAGGCTGATATCTCGAGGCTCCTGGATAAATTGATGAGGTTTGTACCGAGCCTGCGCGTGTAAAGGCTAACCTGTGAATGGGTCGACATAGTTATTGTCTTCCCCCAATTTCACTCCCGTGGTGTTTTTCTCGATGAACCTCACGACTTCATCAACGTAGTTCGTCGATATATCGTTTTGCTCCAAAAAGCGTTGTGCGGCCGTGTAAGGGTTTTCTGGGGAATGTAAGCAAAGGCCTGCACAGGGATATGGCAAGGTTGACTCACCAGAGACATTGTAGGGAAGTTTTAATGGGGGTGCACCTTCTTGCACATCTACGTCAAATACGTAATCATATTCCTTACCATTATAGAGCTGTTTACGCCCAGAGCCGACGGCGTCGACGACTTCGCCGATCTTTTGCCAGGTAGAAGAGGCAGCGTCCCACTTCCACAAGTTAAGCTAGGGTCGTCGAACCAACCAATTATACGTAATCACCTGGTGGGCTTCCACGGTGTCCCCGCTCCGTACCATCTTTACTTCTCCAGCCTTTTTCCCTAATTTCGTTGTTCAACATACTGAAACGAGGAGCGATCAGAGACTAACTACCTGGAGTAACCAAGACTTCGGGGCCCGGCAGGTCGGTTTTCTTCACATCACCGACTTGTTGTGATGACAGCGCTTGATTGGAGACTTGATCTTCGAACGCTTTCAGGTCAGCTTGGTTGGCCCAGCGATCTTCCGAGTTACTGAACACTCGAACGACGCCATCGCTGCATCCACTAACGATGTCACTATTTGGCATGGTGGACACACACCACACGGAAATGGCGGGATGTATTATGACTTGTGCACATTCTCCGTCTGGGTTATCACGAGTGTTAACGAGCACAGTCTTTAAGATCGTTCGGAGAAGCACCATACCACGCCACACCCGCACTGAGCGGTCCTCACCAGCAGAGGCCAGGTCTCCATTGGGCAAAACCGACACGCTGTATACGAAAGAAGTATGCCCAGACAATGCATAAATCAGGTCTCCGCCCATTGTCCACACGCGTACTTCGCTGAAAGATGACTCGCTAGTGAATGCATTTTGAAACAGGATATGCATTATTCTCACCTGTCGTTGGAGCAAGATGCGAAACCGAGATCGGATACTATTGCTAGGCCACGGACAGCGTCACGGTGACCTTCGTAGGTTAGCGTTATTTTGTTGCGTGACCACAGCTTGATGGTCTTATCCGCAGATGCTGCAAAGTGTCAGAAACTAGCGACAAAATAGAAATATGAAAAACCTGTTAAAAACTGTGAGTCCTCCAAGGCAAGAACTGCCCAGACAGATTGTTGATGGCCCTTGAGATCATACTGAAGGGTGAAATCTTTCCAGACTTTGGCAGTCCTATCTTTTCACATCTATCCCAGGTTAATTTGTAAGAGAAGATTGCTCACTTATCCCATGAACCGGAAATAATGACACCAGCTAGACCGACGTGGATGGCGCAGACGTTGTCTGTATGACCAACCAGAGTGTATTCAGGGTTTTCTTTGTTGGACGAGTCTAGCGCAAAGACATTGATAACCATATCTTGACCCCCGACAACAGCATAGCCTGCAACGCAAAGCCTTCCGTTCCATATCTTCTGGATAATGATGGAGAAAGCTCTGACCTTGTGGGGCATCCACGGTGGGGGGAAGATACCCCACTGCGTTGACATATCTAGTGCCTGATTGGAGGATACAAGCGGGAGAGAACGATGAGGACGAATTTCTCAACCAAGATATTGCAGTTGAATCGCGCGAAGCGGACAGAACAAGATCATTTGTTGGTGATACCACTGCACGCACCTGTGAATATATCAGTAGATTGCCATTAGATCCAGATAGTAATAAATGGATCCACTTACATCGGCGGAGTGGCTCGATAATATAGCTGAGAGTCTGTAAGGCATAGGAGTGACAAGAGATAACGCGTAGTATGCGAAGGCAAGTTCCTTGGGTATTTACTCTTGCTTGTACCTAAGTACGTTACCGGTACAGTCGACTCTCTCTTAACCCATACCCCTTGGGACAACAACAAGGGGTATGGGGTATGGGTTCTGTGGGAGGTCAGTACTTTGGTCTCGAATGACGGAAAAAAAATCTAAGGGGAGGACAATTAAAATAACAGTCAATTTAGTGTCTCTCGTATTCTGCATTGTATCCGCGCGCATAGATCTCCTGACGAAACAAACCTAGTATCAACTCTGATTTGCAGGCAAAGGGCCCATTCGACCAAGCATTTATCAACAATTTCTGACTCGGTGGCATGATGAATGACGAGATTGGGATAGTTTTCAAATTGGATTGTTGGCCAAAAAGCAATAATTATATAATAAAATTGCCTTATTTGGACTAAACCTATGGGTGGCGGCGAGACCGGCGAAGAGGGACGCTGGGCTGTCCATCCACTTTACCTGCCCGTCTGGCGCTCTTCTCCAAGGATCAGAGCCGGACCATGGCAAGCCATGTACAGTGCAGGTAGAGGTGGGTAAAGTAAGCGGGAGGGGCGGTTTCGAGCCTGCGAAAGCTCTCGTCAGGGGGCTACCGCTACCCCTACCGCCTTA
>JBBPOH010000020.1:0-33588 GCA_038091335.1 Phylloporus arenicola | reverse complement strand
GCAAGTGTCAGGCCACATAGGGGCAAGTGTCAGGCCACATAGGGGTATGTCGGGCCACTTAGGGGCAAGTGTCAGGCCATACAGGGGTATGTCAGGCCACTTAGGGGCAAGTGTCAGGCCACTTAGGGGCAAGTGTCAGGCCACATAGGGGTATGTCAGGCCATACAGGGGCAAGTGTCGGGCCACTTAGGGGCAAGTGTCAGGCCATACAGGGGTATGTCAGGCCACTTAGGGGCAAGTGTCAGGCCACATAGGGGTATGTCAGGCCATACAGGGGTATGTCAGGCCATACAGGGGTATGTCAGGCCACTTAGGGGCAAGTGTCAGGCCACATAGGGGTATGTCAGGCCATACAGGGGTATGTCAGGCCACTTAGGGGCAAGTGTCAGGCCATACAGGGGTATGTCAGGCCACTTAGGGCCAAGTGTCAGGCCACTTAGGGGCAAGTGTCAGGCCATACAGGGGTATGTCAGGCCATACAGGGGCAAGTGTGAAGGCATATAGAAGCAAGTGTTATTCTTTACTTTGCCTTGGTTAGAATTAGAATTCAACTAGATAGACCAAGGTTGGTGAACTTATTTCCTAAACAGGAAAGTGACAATCAAGCTGAGCTTCCTTAACAAGAGTTGTAACCCCTATTTGTAGGAGTCGGGTGGTATTATCAGCCCAGCAATATTTTCAAATCTCAAAAATTTATAAGCAAATGTGTTTGAACACATCAGGTTTAGATTTTTTTTTAAATATTACAGGGGATGCCAAGAATACTAAAATTAGTAAACTTTTCTTGCAAGCAGAATGTTTCTCTATTTCCATATATTTTTTCATGAATTTAGATGATTTTTGAGCCAAGCTATATAGGGTTTTATAAAATATATCTTTCCTATTTGAATTCAAATCCCTCAATTTTGAACACAAAATTATAAGATTCACCAGGTATATAAGCTACACAAACCAAATGGTGATCATAAAATAATAAAAACCCCACCAACACGATGCAAATGAATGTAACATAGGAATGATAGCCCAATTACTCATTAATCATATCCCACTTAATCTCTCCAAGCATATCAGAAGTAGACATATCCAATGATGTGACACCCAAAGGCTTTTCACCATTGAAATAAATTTATTAGCAACTACCACTCCAACCAGCCAGTGATAGAAACCCACACTGCAGACATGTAGATGTCATGCATCACTCAATGGTATGTGACTGGCTTTGAGCGGCAGAATTCAAGGAGAATAAGAACAAGTTTCCTAACAAGTGAGTCAAATTGTGGACCAGTGAAATCTGATGAGCGGCCAAGGAGGGAGTCTTGAATAACAAACACAATCTATTAGAATACATTAGCATTCACAGCACACAAGCAACCACAAAAGCCCTCTAACCCTAACTGAGGCTAGCACAATCATGTAGATTGAAACTTCACGTTGGCTGGTTTTACCGTCACTTGACAAGCTAAGCTGTCTAGTGAATTCAAGCCCAAGCATGTTGTACTGAGAACCAGGTGTAAAAAATGTGCATTCAACAGCCGTTGCGATCACCAGATTTTGGAATGGCTTTGCTGTATCAAATTTACCAGTCTCTTCCAAGAACGGATAGATGAAGAAGTTGTTGGAAAGAAGGTGGTTGTTGTTTTTGTACAAGTTTGTCGCCAAACAGAGGATACCAGGAGCGACCAAAGCAATGGACTTCTTGAAGCTGCCTCAAAACAAAGAAAGGCAATGGGCGACCTGTATTGAAATTTGTTGGTATGAGACTATTATCTTTGAGACGATAGAACTCACATAGTCTCTCAATGGATTGATATACAAGAGTCCAGATCCCTCCTCTAAGCAATGCGTGATATCAAACTCTCCATTGAAACCTAGAGAGTCTGCAGCCTTGACAAGTGCAACATGTGCAATGTTTTCTAGTCTGCGTGTACCAAATGGCAAGTCCATTGTCTAGAGCAGTACATCATCTGATGTCTTCAGCATCTCTTCTGTATCTTCAATGACGAGTGCTCGCTTCATAAATTCATAACTAGAGTGTATCACCTTCTGTATATCCATATTCTGCTCCTTCAACCAATGGACGCACTTTTCTTGCTCTTCTTAAAAATCTTCAGTTCCGTGCATGATTTCCATGGTATGGACTTGGAATCCTTGCTCGGCATTGTACCAGTCTCGCCAGCAGGTGAAACATCCAATTCAGAGGTTTCTTCTTTTGCGATGGTCTTTGTGCCTTGGCAGACATGGACAATGGGTTACTGGCGGGGTTTGATCATTCCATGGGTGAGATGGAGTCAATGATATATTCATAGTCATACCTCTTGGTCAAGTTTAACCTCATATGCTGTTTTTTTTCTTGCTGGGTAAACTGAAACTATTTGTGTTGTCACCAGAGTTGGATGCCAAGTCAAAGTCCGAAGTTGGTGGACAAGTGGGATAACCCGAGAAAGTTGGAGTCTTAGAATGTACACCCTTTGCAATGGGTTCAAGTTCCAAGTCGGACAAATCAGACAAAAGACAGTGGCGACCTGGTCCTACTGAACAGGTTGGCTGGGATGCAGCCAAGTTGTGCCGTTTGCTTGAAACCTTTGTCACCTGCTGAAAGGAACAACCAGTAAGTGTTACGATTCATTTCCTTTCTTCGTACTTGGACTATCTTTTTCTTTCACGATTACTCATTTATCTCGTAATCGTGCTTATTCCCTCATAGTCTTGCTGACTGATACCTTGTTCCATATGATTCCATTGTATTCTATGCTTACCAATAGGACCCTTCTTCGACTTGCCCTGAATCACTCTAGGGCATATATATATACCTTTCGTCTCTACCTATATATTCTTCACGCTTGATCTCCTCTTTCATACCTTGTCGCTTACTTGGTACACTGAGAATACAAGCACCTTTTTCTTTTTCTCTTGCCTCGTCCCCTTTTAGAGGTCCTGCCGCTACCTTGAAGCAGTTGCTCTTCATTCTACTCTCGTTGACCTACCAAGGTCATAACCTTCGACATCTCCTTGAAGGCATTAGACCTCAAGGCTCGACACACTCCCCTCGTTGTCTTTAGAACACGAGGCTCGAGTCTCCCCGGGTTAGTCACCATCATGACTGAACCCTTGACCCTGTGACTTCCCTGTCACACTTAAGAGGCTACGACCAACTCTACCCGAGCCAGTCATAACAGTAAGCTGCTTAATACTATCATGCAAGCTTGTACTTTACCTCTACTTCAAGGACATTGGGAGATATCCCAGTATCACACATTTCCTCCGTGCCGCTGGCATTATCGTCTGTGGAGCTTTGAGAGTCGCTGCTGGACTGAGGGTTAGGTTAGATTTTTATCGCCCCTGGACTGATCATCACCATTGTCATTTAATGCTTCATCAAGTTCCTGGTCCATTGTATCAACGTCAATACTTGGTGCCCAGTAGAGGCAGTCCTTGTGAGTCTTGCTCGTTGAGCGCAAAACATTCGCTGTAAATGGTAAGTGAGCTTAGGGTTAGATTTTAGGTTAGCTAACCTATTGTCATTGAATGCTGAATGATGTACCAGACTTTAGCTTCTTACTCTTTGGTTGGGCACCACAAGCTTCAACAGACAAAATGGCTGAGCCAGCCCATTTTCTTTTCGTGGACTTGTTAGAGTTTTCTCCATACTGATGCCTTGCTGACACTACTTCCTTTGACATGTTTCTGGGCACGGTCTTCTTTGACTTCAACCTTGGCTTGAGAGAAGCCCAAGTTAAAACATAGTAAGTAGCTGTCAAGCATGTCAACTGTCAACAACTAATGTGGGTCTTTGAGAAAAGACAACTTTGCAGCACAAGGAGCTAAAAGACTAGTGTTCAATGACCAGTGAGTTCATTGTTCACTTCTCAAAACCTCACCTTGACTGTTCGATACAGGCAGTCCAGGTTTGGGAACAGGTACTTTTTTCTTGCTTGGCTGGTTGTCCACAGATGAAGTCTTGCCAGGGCGGCAAGACCCACATTTTTGGTCTATCAGATGTGTTTTGGGTTCCATTATGAGTAGGGACATGTAGAAGACAGAGAGGAAATGGAAAAGGAGTGGAAGTGATGGAACAAATAGTCCTGGGTCAAGTTTGTCACAAAGTGTTGACATTAGCAAATGGAATTAAACATCGCCACAATCTTGGCTCTGCAGTTGTTAGACGACAATGCAATTTCTATGTGCTGGATGTGCTCACTGATCACCAAGCTCTGTTTCTTCAACACATTTGCAAGTCCCAACAACCAAAGTGTATTCAAGCATGCCAAGAACTAGAGGAGAGGATACAGTATTCCATTCAATCAGATATTCCTTGTGCCCCCCGGCACTCTCAGCAGTCAAGATCAACTTCTGAGTCATTCGAAACAAAGTGAGTTTATTGTCATTTCCTATCAAGCATTTGAACATGAACCAGCTCAGAGGACTCAGAGTCAACATCCTTCATTGGGGACTTATTTGGGACAGACTACGTCAATGAAGATTTCCCCTACCCCGCATCAATCGGTGATGATTCCGACAGCAATGAAGTTGACCTGTCTGGAGTTGGAAATGAATCTGCTGTCAAAGAAGAGGACAATAACGAAGATGATGAAGATGATGAAGCTTACTATGAAGATGACATGATGGAGGTTGAGTCTGAACAGTCGTGTCCCCCCACTGTGGGGAACAATTGCGATGATGATCCACAACCCACCACTTCTGCCAACATATATATTGAGCATTTTGGGGGACAGGCTGGCAAAATAACCTCCAGGTGAGAGGACAGATCTGATGCATCTGCCTATCATGATTACAGCACTCGACTGATGAGATGAGGAGATTGCCCAACATGCCATGACCAATGGGCACCGTTTGCATCCAGCATTGATCGGGAAGCAGCTTGCTGGGAGATGCTTCGTGGACCAAGTTCCACTGCATTTTCTGAACTGCTGGAAATTTCTGGGGTAAGTCCATACTTGAGTGTGACTCTGGATAATAAATATCAATGAACATGCAGGTACATGAAAAATTGGAACTTTTGTACAAGAATTCAAACGAGTTGAACAAGATCATTGATTCCCTTCCTGGTTCCCGCCCTGCCTTTGTTCAGCATCAGGTTGAAGTTGCTGGTGAATTGTTTGATTTCTTCGCATGCGATATAATCAAGTGTATACGAGCTCTTTATGGAGACCATGAGTATGTACAATATCTCTGTTTCTTGCCAGAGCATTAATATACTGATGTAGACAAAGTAGAGTGGGTTTACCATGATATACAGACAGGAAAATGATGGTGGAGTATGCAGGTGGGTGCTTATCTGTCTTGGTTCAAACTTGTTTGAAATCTGGCACAGGTAGAGTTAGAGAAAGTGAAGCCAGGAGTGACGATAATCCTGGTCATCTTGTCATCCAATAAGACTCTGTTGACTCTTTTTTGGGACAAGATGGCATATCCAGTTTACATTACAATTGGAAATCTCCCCAAGTCTATCCATCAAAAACCATCACAGCAGGGCCAGATTCTCCTAGTATATCTTTCGACAACCCGTCTCGTCCACATGCCTAACAAGGCTGCTTGTCGACAAGCTATTGCAAACTTATTCCACACTTGTTTGGGCCACATTGTTGTGCCACTCCATGACACTGGCATTCAAGGTATTGATTTTATCAGTGGCGATGGTAACCACTGCTGTGGTTACCCAATTCTTGCAGCTTATATTGGAGACTATCTGGAGCAATGTTTGGTCACAGGTGCATACACAGGTGACTGCCCAATTTGTGACTGTCCACATGATGAACTGGGTTGTCATTTGTGTGACGCCCCACTCCGTGATGTAGACAAAATTCTTGATGCCCTGGAACAGATAGGCTTACCCTCTTACTCTACCGCATGCCATGATATTAGGATCAAACCGTTGCAATGGCCTTTTTCAACTGGTTTACCTTACATATGTCAACATATTTCAATCAATTACACCTGTACCAAGGTGTTGTCAAACACCTTCTCTTGTGGCTAGTGGCCATTTGTGGTGCAGCAGAAGTAGATGCAAGGGTCCGTAGACTTCCTCCAAACCACAGTATTTGAGTTTTCTATAAGGGTGTCACACATCTCATGCAAGTTACCAGAATGGAACACAAACAAATTGCGTCCATCCTACTTGGTCTAATCAACGACTCTCATCTGCCAAACGGTACTTCTTCAGCACCTCTCACCCTAGCAATTTGTGCTTTTCTCAACTTCCTATACTTAGCACAGCTCTCTGTTCACATGGACACAACACTTCACAATCTCCAAGCCGCCCTCAACAACTTCCATGACAATACTTTTATATTTCTTGACCTCAGCATTTGAAGACACCTCAACATTCCAAAAATACATTCCCTCCAGCATTATGTACGGTCCATCAGACTTTTTGGTACAACTGACAATTTCAACACCGAAGCTACTGAGCACCTTTACATTGACTTCGCAAAGGATGCATACCAAGCAATGAACCACAAAGAAGAATTTCATCAGATGACCAAGTGGCTCAAGTGCAAAGAAAAGGTCCTTCGTCATGCCAACTACCTGGCGTGGTGTTCTCAGCATACCACATGTTCGTTTGCTCATATGGAACTCTACTGGTGTGCTCCTGACCTCTTCCTTCCTCTGTGGATCAAAATTACCCTCCATCCCACACGAAAGTTTGTCTCACTTGAAGATTCCATATCACTGCTTCACTTCAATGCCCCATCACTTGTTCCAGCCCTCAGCCGTTTCATCGCACTATTTAACAATCCGACTATTTCACAGCATTGGCAGCTCAAGGAACATGTGCAATCTGTGCATCTACTATTCTTTTCCCTTCCAGTGTATCATCACCTCAAATTCCATGGAAATGACTCAATGATGATTGACTCTGTCCATGTCTACCCACCATCTTACAATGACGCAAATGTTGTCATCACTCCCACTTGTTTTGACACAGCACTTATCCGTCTCCATGGGGTGACAACACAAAGCAGAAACTTACAAGGTAATCTTGTCCTCTACTGCCCATCTTTGGCTCAACCAATTTATTGACTTTCGGATGGGTTGTATCAAAGTTATTTGTTCAATACCCTGTTGGAGCCAGGAGCTTCTCTTTCCTAGAGATAGAAAGCCACCAAAGCATCTTGCATACATTGAATGGTTTACAAAATTTGCCATGGCACCAGAGCCAAGGACAAAGATGTACTCTGTCTGCAAAGTGCTTCGAAATAGAGAATGCACAGCATCTGTTGTGCCAGTAGAACTTATCAGTTGCAGCATACATCTCATACCAATGTGGGGAGGGGCTGTACCATTAGATTGGTTGAGTGAGAATGTTCTTGACCACTGTCCATCATTTCTAATTAACTCATTCAAGGATATGAGTACCTATGTTAACATACAATGAAGCTATTATTCAATATTATAATAAATTTGTTAGAATATCAACAAATGGAATTAATTGGCTAAGTGACATTACTTTGGGTGATAATTAAATATTGATTCCATCATCCTGACACAAGTTTGAGGAGATGATTCAAAAGGATTTTATTGGCCTATACACATGTTATTATATTCTGATCTATGGCATTCACATATTGATGACTGAATTGGCAAAATTGTTGTTTATGGTTATCAATCATGCAGCAGTTTGATCACAAATGAATACACATACTTACTATCATATTGTATTCCTCCTATAATCTCCAATGTTCTGATTATATTCCTAGATCAAACCATATTTGCAAATTTATACTATGCAAATAATGTCATCTAGAGATTTAGAAACTTATCAGAACAGGAGATGTGTTGCAATTGTATGTTTTTCATAAATCTTCTGCTTTGTGAAGACTTTTCTCATACTTGTCATATGTTGAAATCATTCCTCACAGCTTCAATGATGGCCTGATATGCTCAGGACACTGATGATGGATGTGGTATAATGTGTATAGGGGACCAATTCAGTTGCTCTGATGATATACTTAAAGCTATTTTGGAATACAAAGGAAATTATACTCCAGCCCAAATGTAGATATTAGATATGCCGACCATATATGGCGAGAGATTTCATTTCTTCAATGATACTGCTGGCAAATGTCAGTAGTATTGCTGGTAGTGTTCTAGTGTACTGGGTGGGGCTGGCACTTGTTTACATGTGGTTGGGGGTGTTCCTAGCAATTTGCCAGTTCCAATGTAGCAATGACAATCATATTTGGCCAGAGAATTCATTGCACCTATGCTACTTGCGGCAAAGGTCAGCAATGTTGTCTGTAAGTGGTCTAGCATACTAGATGTATTAGGCACTTGTTTATATATGTTGATATGTGTTTCTATGCTTATGCCGGTCCCAAGATAGCTATGCCAACCATATTTGGTCGGTGATGGCATTTCTCTTATGCTACTTGTGGCAAAAGGCAGCAATATTGTCAGTAGGTGTTCTAGTGTACTAGATGTTTCTAGGATTTGTTTATATATGATTATAAGGTTGGCGTCATGCAGAACCATCCCACATCACATGATGTGATGCAGTTGTGACAACAGACATTTCAAGGAGATGCTGAGGTTGTGCCGTGACTGCTGATGATGCCGAACCCAACGGAGTTAAAAGGTATCTTTAGTGTAGAAAGGTCTGGCAAATGATGTGTATCATATGTAGCACAGTAGCACCTAATTTACTGTGGTATCTTCTCAAGATCTGCCAATAAGGTTTCAGGAATGACTCAATGGCTGCAATAACATTTCACTGCCCACGCAGCCTAAGAACCATTCAAACCATGTTGGTATGCATTAACAAATCTTCAAGACTGCATTGCAAAGCTAATTGATGAACCAAATATGAGTGACATACAATTCTGACACCAGAAATGAACATACCATCACATTGTGGTAAATGGAACTGCCACAAGTGATGTGATTACATTCTGCTCAAGATCAGCTTCCTTGGATAAGGGGGGGCATTGACGATAAATCTGCTTTGCATATCCCCAGCACATCTCAATGAAATTGAGTTCACAATGAAATTTGGGCAAGAATATTACACGGTACCCGCATTCACAGCACCGAGCCTCCAATAGGGACTCAACATTTGCAAAGTCAGGCTCATTATAGAGCATACGGTGGGAGCAACAATCCTTCTGGCCAGGATCGCACTTGAACCCCTTGCATTCAGTAAGGAGACCTGTTGTATTGTAGCCTTGTTCTTGGAGTAGCTGTTCCATCCCCTTGAACCAACCAGCTTGGGGATGACCAGGGGGAAAATAGAGGGGATGGGGATCACCATTTTGAAAACAACCAGGTGCCATGGGGATTTTAGTTTTCTGTGGTTTGCCATTTGAGCCAAAAACAATGTTTCTGTTTTCATCTGTCATTGGGACATTGATGCCCAAATGTTGTGATGGCTTTTTTGGCATTAATCGGGCAGACAGTGCATCATTTGCACGTTTCAGATGCGTTGTGGCATTGTCAAAGATCAGAATGTGATCTTCATCTGGATAATCGGTCGCAAGAATATCCATTGCACATGCTGCATGTTTCAAGATCTCCTTGCTGGTAAAATAGCCATCCTGCATCTTCCTGACCTTGAAGAGAACCTGTGCAGACCGTGTCCCATCACACGATTGAAGGAACCCATAATCGACTGATACAAAATGGGCAACCATCAAGGATGCGCCCTCATCCTTTGGCTGAGGTAGAGAATCCTCCTCTTTATGTACCCATCGCTGTTTTCAATGATCATTTGCATAGAATATTGACTTGTCATGGAACCAAAGAACAACTGGGCGAGAATTGAGAGAAAGAGGGGGGGAATCTTCATAGGTGAGGTTGTTGGTTTTCCAGCTGCGCATACGAGGCTCTAGGCTTGTTCATGCAGGGATAAACTTCTTTTGACGATATTCCACCACATCTTTGCACTCATGTCCATCAGCATACTGCCCTTGCTGCTCCAGCCTCCATCGGTAACCCAGACGTTGTAGCCACCGTTGTGTAGTCCTTAATGATACAGGTTTTTGCAGGCCATGTTGCTTCCTGACAGATGGACCATCCAGATAACACACAATGTCAAATGCACAAATATATTTTCCAATACTCATCATTCTCGATCTGTGACATGTGGGAGTTCCATTGATGAACTGGAAAACAGGCACGATCTTGAATGTATTGCTTTGTCCAGCATCACAATGATTGAGCAAACCATTTCCCCCTCTCCAGACCACATGCAGTTTGGAAAGTGGCCTTGTTCCACTGTCCACCAAATGGATTATCTTTGTTCTCAATATTGACATAGAGCGCGAGAAAAAATTTCATTGCTTGAAGACACTCTTCAAGAACTGGGCTCAGCTTTGGGTCTTGGTATCCAGTTTCATCTGGCCATGGTGGTTTAAGAACCATGCGAAGATCTGCCAACACTTTTTTTGCAGATTCAACTGTTGGGGGACGACAAAGCTCCCAACTGAAGTCTGGAGCACTATTGGCCACACTATCTCCTCCATTGTCCTTTTCGTCATGGCTGCCATCACTTCCGGCAATGGTCGTGTCATCCAGATCAGGGTGCACACCTTCATCTTGACAGTGCGTGTGAGCAAAACCCTCATCTGTGAATCCAGTGTCATTTCGGACATGACTCTGCTTAGATCGGTCATCCCATGGCCCAGGCCCTTCAAAGATCCCAGTCCCTCTAAATGGAATGGTCAAGTACTTGCGCCACCAGGACCTCTCACGGCCACCAGATCATCCTCGTCATCAAAGATCTCCTTGCAATGCACTATCTGGTAATTGTGTTCCAAGTTTGTATGCCTTGATTTATCAGCGGTGGCAGTGGCAACGGTGGATGGGGCATTGACCGAAGTGGATGGGACCCAGACACTTAAGTTTTGAAGCTCCTGAGGCTCAGTTGATGGCTTGTCCAATGCTGCAACAAGTTCAGGTGCTCGTGTATGTGTTGGATGGGAGCTCGAGTAAGTGACATGATCTCTATCTTCTGTAATAACAGTGCTAATAAAAGGCTAGGGACTATGTCAGTGCCCTGACTCATCCAAAGGACAATGGCAAACTCACTGGTTCATTCTCTCCCAATTGGTTGTCTGCAGTCTCATCGTCCACCTGCTTCAGCCGCTTGGCTGTGCGAGCCACTGCTAGATTGGCAATCTGGGCTGTGTGGCTGCGTTTTCGCCTTGCCATGGTGTCTGAGTTGACACAACGGCAACCCTTTGGCACGTGTTGTGGACTCACAACCAGCTGCTAAATGTCATGTCAGACTTTTAGGCAAGTTTCTTTCCCTTTAAATCATGCTTAAATATGAATTACAATTCTCAGAATCCACGGCTTCACATTCTGCTCAATGTACAAAATTATTTAGGCTGTATCCTTTATTTACCATTGAGTACTTTTACTATCTCATCATATGCTAGATTGTTTTTACCTTTTTACTATTGTCACAGAATGTAACACTGATGCACGTGATGTGGGATGGTTCCGCAAGATGCCAACCTTATGTGTTCCTATGTTCATGCCAGTCCCAATATAGCTATGCTGACCATATTCGGTCAATGATTCCATTTCACCTATGCTACTAGTGGCAAAAGTTGGCAATAATGCTGGTAGGTGTTCTAGTGTACTAGATGTTTCTGGGACTTGTGTATATATGATTGTCTGTGTTCCGACCATTAGACCGGTCCAAAGATAGCTATGCCGACCATATTTGGTCAGTGATTTCATGTCTCCTATATTACTAGCAGCAAAAGTTGGCAATAATGCCGGTAGGTGTTTGAGCATACTAGATGTATTTGCCACTTGTTTATATATGACTGTATGTGTTCCTATCATTAGACCAGTCCAAATATAGCAATGCCGACCATATTTGGCTGGTGATTTTATTTCTCCTATGCTACTAGTGGCAAAAGTTGGCAATATTGTTGGTAGGTGTATTGGTGTATTGGTGTATCAGTGTATTGCTGAATCACTGAATTAGTGTACTGCTCTATTGGTGAATTGGTGTATTGGTGTATTGGTGTATCGCTGAATCAGTATATCGGTATATTGCACTATAGGCATATTGCTCTATTGGTGTATCGGTATATTCCGCTATCACTGGTATATTCTGCTATCGGTATATTGCACTCTCAGTGTATTGGTATATTGCCCTATTGGTGTATCGGTATATTGTCCTATTGGTGTATCAGTGTGCTATTGGTATATTGCCCTATTGGTGTATTGCTCTATTGCTCTATCACTATATTGGTGTATTGATGTATTGCTCTATGTGTATTGGTGTATTGGTGTATTGGTGTATTGGTGTATTAGTGTATTAGTGTATCAGTATATCAGTGTATCGGTATATTAGCATTTCCCTTCAGTCAGCCCATCACTCCAGCTGACAATTGAACATTCAACCCATCAATGTGTATTGCTCCTTCTATGATCAGCTGGTCAATTTCTGTCGGTTCCTACCCCATAGGCCCAGCTATATCTACCAATACCTCTGCCATGGGCCCACCCATACCCATCGGTAGCTTTCCCCTCGGCTGACACCTCTATACCTCATATGCTAGCATCAGCCGCATCACACCCATCAGTATCCATCTCCTCGGCCTATTAGTATATATCGCCATATTATCTGTTGGCCCACCATTCTCCATAGATACTGGCACATTTATCACCGCAATATCTATCGGTCTACTCATCCCTATCGCTACTTAGATTCTTGGCCAACACCTCCCCATTGGCCTTCACTCCATTGGCCCATTGGTAAACTCTTTCCTTTATTCCATCCTAAACTGCTCTTCCATTCCACTGGCCTATCCATTATGATTGGCATTGCCTGTCTCACCCCATTGCTATGCCTCCTCATTGGCCCATCCATCTATCTCACTCTATACCTTGGCCCACCTGTCTTTATTTTCATACTCCAACTACCCTATTGCTCTACTCATTTTCGTTAAATAATACTCTTGGCCCATCCGTCTGTAGAACCTGACAATATCTGGTCTAGGTAATACATGAGTGATACAATACAAGTGAAAGAATAGTAACATACCTTAGCGAACACTCAAGAAAGTGTAGAATGCTGAGGAAGAGAAGAGAACACATATCTTGAGTACGCGTGGATGACATAATCATCCACGTGATGACGAGTGTGAGATGAAACATAAGACTATAATGATAGTGCTAACATACCCCCCCTCAGTGAGCAAGGAGTCCAAGAGCAGAGCAAAGTTTAGTAAAAGCAGGCTTAGGTAGAGCTTTCCTAAGAATGTCTGCAGTGTTTCGATGAGAAGGAACCCATGATAAAGAAAAAGTACCATTGTCAATGTGAAAGCGAACAAAATGGTAATGCATGTCAATATGCTTCGTGTGATTGTGAAATTTAGCAGCAGTGGAAAGAGAGATGGCCCTGGAATTATTGAGATAAATTGGGATTGGCTCGGGATACACGATACCAAGTTTGGAGAGGAGAGAGTAAATCCAGAGACCTTCTGAACTACATAAGCTGCTGTGATGTACTCCACTTCTGTGGAAGATAATGAAATGGTAGTTTGATATTTTGAAACATGACAGACAAGACCCCCAGTGAAGAACCAAACATAGCCAGAGATAGACCAACGGCCAGCATCACTGGCCCAGCTGGCGTCAGTGTACCCATGCAAACCAATCCTGCCAGTTTGATACTCGTATTGCAAGCAGAGACCAATGGTTCCAGCAGGATAGCAGAGGACTTGTTTGGCCATGGCATAATGCTGGGGTTCGGGCTGAGCGTTATGCTGCGCAAGGACACCGACAATGAAAGCAATGTCTGGGCAAGTGTTGACAGAGAGGTAGATGAGTTCGCCCACAATCTTGAGGTATGCAGAGCAGAGGTTCAGGACGTCAGGATAGGACATGGCCAGGTCACCAAGGGGAAATTTGGTGTCAGCAGGGAGGGCAACCGGATTACACTTGACGAGATCGTATTCATTGAGCAGGAAGGTGATGTATTCTGCTTGATGAAGCCATAAGACATGATTGGCTCTGTTGCACTCAACCTGAATACCAAGGTACTTGCAAATGGGGCCGAGATCATCAACAAAACAGCCTTCCCCTGTCCAGTGCTAAACAGACTGACAGAATAGCACAGCAAGGTTCCCAACTGGCTAGAGCTGGACAGAAAGTGAGCAAAAGATCCTGGCCGGCTGGTTGTCTTCATATGTTCCTCTTCAACCATCATCTCCACGTCCACAAGGCAACTGATGGCCTCCATTTCAGCCTGTTCCCTGGCGACTTGCATGTCCTTCAATGCCTGGTCGTCTGCTGCTTTTTGGGCCTTGGACCGATGTTTCAGCTGTGAGTCCAAAACGATTTGTCCTGGGTGCTTGTTGGCGTTCTGACATCGGGTTTGGCAAGTAGAAGGGGTTGTGCTAGCCATGTCAGATAGAAGGTGACGAAGTCAAATAACCATGAAGGAGAAGGGGGGGTTTGTCGGAGGGACATTGTGTAAGTACAAACAAGTCCCAATCAATTAACCAAGAATCCGCAATTGACACTACTATTAGGTCGCTAATTTGGCTGTACATTGTGTCTTACGGTCCTTGCCAATGTTCCTCCTGGACTGCAACCTTCACAACCTTAACCACCTCAAGCTTCCTTGTGATCACCCCAGATGTCGGTGACAATTCAAGATGCAAGGTGGTCGAACAAAGCACATGCAAGTTGCACATCCAGGCCTATCCCAACAACAGCCTCCCATTCTCCTTCCACCAGCACCAGAAGTACCACCTTCCGAAGATGAACAGGAGGAAGACAAGTTTTCTGCAACAAACTCTAACTACAAGCCCTCAAATCCTGAAATGTGTACTCCATCCCCTGCTGCAGATGTTGATGCAGAGTTTTACGGCCCAGGTGATCGTTTGTATTGCAATTATCACCAGCAGCTCAATGGTAAGCTCACTCTTGGAGAATTTTGTTCTATTGTAAATACTCATTTATGTAGCTCGTCCTTGCAATCTACAGGGCAAATTTCTTCCTCAAGACAGCCCTCCTGTACAGCACAATAAAGATCCCAATGACTGGACACCCTTCGAGAACTGCACACAATTCGAGACAGCCAAACTTTTGTACACTCAGGTCCAGATGTCCGCTCTCCAAATTGACACCATGCTCACACTTTGGGCATCCACGCTCGTCAAGCACAATGATACACCACCATTCATCAACTGGCGAGATCTTTACCGGACGATCAATAGGTCATCTTATGGTGACATGAACTGGCAATGTTTCAAAGTTCAATACACCAGAGAGAAGCCTTCAATTACCCCCCCTCCATGGATGGAGCAAACATTCAAAGTCTGGTTTCGTGATGTTCATGAGGTCGTCCATTCCATCCTCACAAACCCAGGTTTTGCAGACAAAACCGATCTTCGGCCCTTTCGCGAGTTTGCCACTGACAGTGATATCCGGCAATATCAAGATTTCATGTCAGGTAATTGGGCTTGGGACCAAGCAGTAAGTAATGCTTTATTCAACTCAAGCTGTTCTGACAGAGCTCCTAGGATATTATATCCAAGGATCCAACAACACATGGGAGTACATTCATTCCCATCATCCTCCGTAGTGACAAGACCACGGTATCTGTCAGTACAGGTAACAATGAGTTTTACCCACTGTATCTTTCCATTGGAAACATGCACAACAATGTCCGCCTTGCCCATCGAGATGCGCTTGTACTCATCAGGTTCCTTGCCATTCCGAAAAGTATGTTTCCAATTTCTATCTTATAGTTTTTTATAATGATGTACTCCATTAGCAACCAAGGAGCATGCCTCGGATCCTGCATTCCGAAAATTTCCACAACAACTTTTCCACAGCTCACTCTCTATGATACTCGACCCCCTGAAGGCTGTGATGTCAATGCCTGAAGTCATCAAGTTTGGTGATGGACATTTCTGTCGTGTTATCTATGGGCTGGGGCCCTATATAGCTGATTATGAGGAACAAGCACTCCTCTCCTGTATTGTGCGAGGGTGGTGTGCTTGGTAAGTTCTCTCGAACAACTCTGCTCATACTTCTGACTTTGTGCATGTAGGTGCCAAGCAGTTCGCAACAACCTGGATGCTGATGCACTTCCTTGTTCCAGGGCCTTCACTGAGGCCCTTTGTGCCAAGAATATCCTACTCGACATCTTGTGGAATGAGTATGGTATTGTAGGCAATCTCGTTGTAAGTCAGCGACATTCATTCACAAGGACATTTTCTGATTCCCTGTAGCCTTTTACCAATGATTTCCTGCGTGCTGACATATATCAACTCATCGCTCTGGATATCTTGCATCAACTCATCAAAGGTTGTTTCAAAGACCATCTTGTTGACTGGGTAGAGGCTTACCTGAAAGCCAGGTATGGCACGAAGGTGGCACAGCGTAGATTGGATGATATTGACTGTGAGTTACTGCAAAATGAATACATCATTACTGATCTTTTATCAAACAGGAAGAATTGCGGCTGTTGCTCCTTTTACAGGACTACAAAGATTTCCTCAAGGCCGAGGTTTTAAACAATGGACCAGCAATGATTCCAAGGCCCTTATGAAGGCAAGTGTTCCTTGCAAGTCCTCACACTTTGTTTTTTAACTTTCATACACAGGTTTATATTGCTGCTATCAAGGGGCACGTCCCTCAGGATATAGTTTGCACCTTTCATGCATTTCTAGAATTCTGTTAAATGACGCGGCAATACATCATCAGCGAGAACAGACAGTTGAAATGCAGGAGGCGCTTGGCTGTTTCCATCACTATCGCGAAATATTCAGATCGGGCAATTACAGTGTGGTCAAGACATTCTCCCTGCCTGGTCAACACGCTGCAAAACAATACCCTGAACTCATTCGCTTATTTGGCGCTCCAAACGGTCTTTGTTCATCCATCACAGAGTGCAAGCACATCAAGGCTGTGAAGCAACCATATTGGCAATCAAGCAAGTACAAACACTTGGTCAAATACTCCTCACCAACCAATGTTTGGATAAGCTGGCAGTGTGCCGTGTCAAGTTTGAATCTCGCGGTATGCTAGAGGGAACATGTCTATCCACAGCACTGAAATGTGTTGGTATGTCGCATATCTCTTTGATCATTGGGCTTGAATTGATCAATACATAGACCTTTTGGTGTCTGCAACCCCCCCCCCCCGAAAATGAGGGTGAGATCAACAACAGCAACGCCAATCCCAAACCTCAACCGAGTACATTCGGCAATAACAATGAATTCAACACTGACGACTTGCCAACTGACCTATCTCATCAAGTGCAGCTTGCGACAACACCACGTAAGTACACATGTTGACTTTCTGGCTGAACAAAATTTATTTTATGGACTCAGAACGCAAACGTACATGCATGGTTATCACAGTAGCAGAGGAAATCGGTGTTCCTGTCTCAGATCTTCTCCACCACTTCCTACACGAACAGCTCTATCCGAATGAAAACCAGGATCGACCTCAAGTTCCACTCGCTGGGTGTCCTCGCTTTGATGGGAAGATTTCAGTATTCAACTCCACATCTGTGCACTTCTATGCACCTAGTGACATTAGTGGGCTCAGTGGCATGCACACAGAGCATGTTCGTTGAGCTCCAAATTGGCGGAATGAGGGGACTTGTTGGGACTGCATTTTCATCATTCAGGACGCTATCAAACCAAGCAAGATTTTCATGCACAGGTTATCAGTTGCACGTGTTTTTGCATTCTTTTCATTCAGTTTCCATGATGCTTCATACCAATGCGCTGTAATTCAATGGTTCGACAAGATTGGCGATGGTCCGGATGACAATACAGGCATGTGGATGGTGCAGCCATCATATCTGCCCAATCATGCCCTGCGATATGCTGTTGTTGACATCAAATCCATCTACTAGGCAGCTCATCTCATTCCAATCTATGGAAGGCATTTCATACCCAAAGACCTCACTCCATATGACTTGTATGACACCTTTCGCAAGTTCTATGTGAACAAATATGCCGATCACCATGGGTTCCAGATAGCGTTATGACATGGCCAGTCTATCCTGCAACAACATCCTACTTTCTACGTTCACATAATGCCTGAAATCGCGAGGCTTCTATCCTGCTACAACGTCCTACTTTCTACGCTCACATAATGCCTGAAATCGTGAGGAGGCTTGTTATTGTTGGTGATGGCACATTTGGCAAGTGTTCTGCATTCGGCTGCTTCTCCCGCTTCTCCCACTTCTCACCCATTGCATGCCATATGCACCTGCCACGCTCCGCTGTCAGCATTGGTCCTGCCCCACCCACCATTCCCACTGTTCCCAGTAAACCCAACATCCTCGGCCATACTGCATTGCAGAAGCGGGGGAAGGACTCTGGCCCCTACTCTTTGTCCAGAGTCCATACCCTTCACAACTAGCATTCTGCAATTGGCCACAAATTCCGCTTCCCACACCCACACCCATCATGCCATACGTGCATGGCTCCTACTCTCTGTCCAGAGTCCATACCCTTCACAACTACTGTTCTAATTGGCCCCAAATTCTCCTCTTGCACCCACAGCCATGGTGTCATATGCATGTCCCCTCTCTCTGTCCAGAGTCCATACCCTTCACGACTACCTTTCTCATCAGCAGTGAATTCAGCTTCTCACACCTAGTGTTTTAAAGTCTGGTCCTAGGACCGAAAAAAACCGGCAACTTAATTGGACTGTAACTGAATGCAACTGAATTGTGCAACCAGTTGCAACCGGTTTTTCTTTGGTTTTGGTTTTGGTTTTGGTGTTTTCAGAGTAATGTCAGACCGGGAAAAAACCGGTCACAACTGGTTTTTATGAAGACTGAATATAGGGGCATACAGTAACACACAGACAACAATGACAAAGTGCTAAAGTACATGATCTCACACAAACACACTCTCAATAGCTGTAGCCTCACTCTTGAACCAAGCCAGTTCCTCATCTGCAGCAAGAAGTTCCTTGAATTCATCCAGCTGTAGCACCTCCTCAACTTGGGTCAAGTTCAAATTGGCACAGTCAACAATAGTGTTGCGCCATGCATGTTTTAAAACCTGGAGCTGTTCAAATTTCTCCACACCCAAGCGAGAGCAATGATCACTTGCAACCTCACCACCTGAAGAAAAATAACTGCTCGCATGGCACAGAGGAAGCAGGAATGGCACAAACATCCCATGCAATCCTTGCAAGTGTAGGATATTCAATCACATGTTTCTAGATTTAAATGATGAGTACAAGATAGATCCTAATGCATGCCACTCACCGACCACCACTGGATGATATCCATGTTCTTGCTTACATCACAGGCCACATCACCAAGATAATGATGCAGCTCAGTGGGCCAGCCCAAGCCTTGTACACGAGTTTCGCTGGCCTGCTCAATGACCATTCACCGATGACGATCAAACTCAGACTTGATTGTGTCCTCCTTTGACCCGTTAGCCAATGTCACAGATGCGGCAGGTTTTGCTGGAGTGTTTTTAGATGCCACCTCTTCATTCCAATAATCCTCCAAGGCCCACTCCAGTACCTTCATTGCCTCATCATACCAGTTTAGTGTGTTCGGATTTCCTGCCGCACGCTCTTTTGCCTGTTCCTCTGGCCCTCCCCACTGCATCTTGATGTAATCAATCTTGTAGTACAGATGTAGCACTAGCTGTATTGTCAGAAACACATTGACAATGTAGATAATGTATCATACCTAGTGTGAGAACATAGACGGGCTTGTCGTCAAACTTGTTGTAGTACTTGCTCAGCTTGTCGAGGCCACTCTGTATCGCCGTCTGGTATTGTGAGAAACACCTGAGTTGCTGCTTTGTCTCCCATGCAGTTTGTATCTCCTTGAAAGCTGGAATGGCATGGAATAAGGTTGGTCGCTCTTCATCCAAGAAGTATTGTTGCAAATTATTTGTGTCCTACTCAAATGCTTGAGCAATAGTTAGAAAGTGATAAGGAAACACTTACCACAATGATAACACGTGTGTCGTTGACATGTTCCCAATCGGCTGGCAAGAGTGAAAATGCTGTCCATGGAATGTGCTTTGTGATGCGACCATTTTGTCTAATTGTAGTGATTGGCCCATAGAGTTGGTCTGCAGAGGACAAGAATAAATTGATTGCTTGTGGAAGTGCATGCAATCAGCCAAGCATACCCTCAGCTGTGCCCCATCTGACATTGCTGTGTGGAGGGATTGAAAGCACCGGTTGAATGCCATAATTTGCTTGGAGTGTATGGAAGTACTCAAGACGCTGGCCTGATGACTGTATTTATTTGAAGTATTAGTCCATCCAAATGAGTGAAGAAGGCCACGAACCTTGATAGTGAGTGTGTGTATTGCTGCAACTGCGTTGAGGGAGTCCCCAAGGACCCGGTTGTCAGAGAGCGATGGGTCAAATTTCCAGATTGCAGCTGCCATTTCAAGAGCAGCTACTTTGGTGATGGAGGACATGATGTCGACGATAGCAAGATTGAGGACATGGGCGAGGCATGGCAGTCGATGTTGGAGAGGATTGAAGTTGTAGATGTGGCACTGATGTAGTTGCCGCTTGACAACGTCACACATTGTGTTGTTGTTGCTTGTGTTGTCAGCCGTGATGCAAAAAGCTTGGATGTGGCCTTGGAGATGAGGCCAACCTGCTCACAAAGCTGAATGAAGTACCGCCCAAGGTTTTCACCTGTGTGTTGTCCCAAGATTCCCTGAAAGGCAATGACCTCAGAGTGGAGTGCCCATTCCTTCATCTCATTGTCAGTGTGAATCCAATGGACAATAATTTCAAAAATGCAGACTTTGTCTGGTCAACAGACCACAGGTCCATGGTGGTTGAAATACGCCCAACGTCTGAAGACTAAAAAAACAAGTACAGTCCAAGTCTGAGTGAGATGAGCTAAATCGACAAGTTCAATATATACCTGAATTTCAGACATCAAGTCTTTGAGGAATGTGACAAACAAGTTGTTGATGAACATTGAAATGTCATGTGCAGTTGGTAAGTCAACTCTTGTGGCACCTGGCCGCATAGACACCAAGCAGTTCCTAAATAAGGGCTTATTCACTATGTTCAGTGACTACCAAATATATCTGTCAGTTCAAGTCCAGTTGTGCACAAACTTCAAACAAACCTGATCATCGCAAACGACAAATTCAGCCACAGTCTTCAATACATCATCTCGCAAGAAGGCCCGGAGTCCAGGATGAACTTGTACGGTTCAATCAAGATTGGCCTGTTTTGTCTGGTTCGTCCCCTTCTTATTCATGTCTCTCGCTTTTAGGATGTCGTGAGGGATAGCCTGGTGGTTTTCAGTAATCCCCAGGTCAGAACACCATTGATGGTACACTGCATAGTGTGATCGGATATGTTGTTGACACAATGAATTCCCCCCAACATGAAATGAGTGGCGCTTTTCCTTCTGCTTCACGAATAGTTTGTCTGACCTATTTCTGAGGTAAGTGATGTGTTCAACTTCAATGATAGACATACGACTTACTTGCATTCATTACACCAGTGACCTGTTAGTTCCTCTGCCTCACCATCTGCCTTCACAAACCAAACTTTGACGATGTGAAAATATTGTCAGTAAGTCCTTTGTATTGTGTTTCTTTGTTGTTTGGGCAGGAGCGGGTGTGACATTGTGCTCTCCCTATTGCACGTATGTTAGCTAACGTCCTTTTAGATCAGAAGGTCAACGTACCAACCAATCTTCAATCTCAATTACTGTTGCTGCTCTTGACCCTCCCTCGTCCTGCCCACTGTCCTTGTTCCTTTCATCATCAGTTTCTGGGTCGGCATCAACTTCCTCGGGCATGTCGTCAACAACTGGCTCCTCGGTGACATCTTCGACAACTGAAGACTTGCTCTTGCAATGCCGCCATTTACCTTTTGTCTGGTTGCGCTTCTTGGGTTTGTCACTGTCGTCATTGTGGTCTGATTCTGACTCACTCTCGCTTGTTGCAGCCCTGTACTTCTTCCCTTTATCAGGTAAGTTGGTTTTGGACTTGGAAGGACGAGAGCATGTGGTCGCAGTCATGGTCTTCCGCTTTTGTTGGCCTACTAACTGAATAGACTGTGCGGTTTGGACTTTCTGACGAGAGGACTTGCAAGTCGAGTCAGACATGGTTCAAGTACAAGGAAATGTTTTGGTGGAGTGGGCACTTGTGTAGGGATAGCGAGTAGGTAGGGGGTAGAGGGTGAACGGTTGGGTGTGGGGAATGACTGAGTATGTGTGAAGTGACAAGTAGACACCATACGGACTTACAGAAAAAATTGAGCACATGCTGACTCAGCTATTCACAATTGCACTTGTGCATGTGGTGTGCTTCCGTCGATGATGACGACAATGCACCCTCTGGTTTTTGCATCGTCATCGTTGCCCTCATTGCATTCGCATTCGCCTTTGCCTCACCACACTGTGCCCTTGTCGCCCTTGCCGCCCTTGCCTTGCCTTGCCCTCTACCCCATCTTGCATGACGATGACAACAACAACAACAATGTGACAACTGCGCTATTGTGGTTATTGTGTTGTCGCCCCCGCCACACCTCCCTCACCCTCTGCCCTTGTCCTGTCTGACAACAACGACAATGTGATAACTGCGATAGCGCGGCTGTCACATCATTGTCATTGTTGTCGCCAACAGCACGCTCTCCTCACCTTCACCTCACCCATTGTTGCTTTCGCCTCAGGCTCGTGTCGTCATGTCACAATGCTGTGTGCGTTGTCGTCAATGTCTCCCTTCCCTCGCCTGGGCTTGTCTCACCTGACAACAATGACGATGTGACAACCGCACTATCGTGGTTTTCATGTCATCATCGTCGTGCCCTCTGCCCTTGTCTCGCTTGACGACAACAATATGACAACTGTGATGGCACAGTTTTTGTGTTGTTGTTGTAGCCTTGCCACACTGCACCCTTGTCACCCTCATCAACCTCGCCCTCACATGGCCTTCCCTCGCATGGCCCTCATCTTGCCCAACGACGACGACGATGTGACAACCGCATGGCATGGTTGTCACTTCGCCATTGTCATTGTGTTTGCCTGGCCCCTCCCTCACGCTCAATGACAACAATGCGTGCAAATATCATGTCCTCGCCTAGCCTGTCCCTCACCACCACCCTCGTCTTGCCTGACCATGATGACGCGGTTTTTGCATCGCCCTCACCCTCACCCTCTGCCCCTGTCTCACATGACGACAACAACATAATAGCCACCATAGCACAGTTGTCATGTTGTCCTTGTCGTTGTTGCCAACAGTGCACCTCCATTACCTTTGCCTCGCCTTGTCCTCCCTCACCCTCTCTGCCTTCATCTGCACATGACGACAATGACGTGACGGAGTGAGTTGTGTGCGTTGCGCTGGTGTTGTTGTTGTGTCGTGCCTCAGTGTGCCCTTGCCTTGCCTTGCTGCACCTTCACACCACCCTCCAGTCAGCACTGCAGTGCGTTGCGACACGTGCAACGCCAACAACACACCCCCCATGCCATGACATTGATGTCAATGTGTTGCAATGCACACAACAACAACAATGGCCGTGCTGCACCATTTCCACCGCCACCTTCCACATCCCCATTTGTCATTCAGTCAGGGGCTACCAGGTACAGGTACAGCAGTGGGTAGACAAACATCAGCAAACCAGCCCCCACTTGGACAGCACTGGACAGGCTATCACAGTCAGGACAACATGCACAACTCTTCCAGTATCCCCAACAAGGTACCCAACTGGCCAGTCCCATCCAAATTGTAATAAGATGTCACAGTCTGTGATAACCTGGCAATCATTGTGATAGTTAAGCTTGACATTCAATTATTATCACTGATATAAAATAGCACAGCCCATCACAGCTTGTACTAGACCATGATATCACTGACATAACATTCCAAATTGGTGATAGCTAATCATGTAAATTACACAGCCACAGATCTAATTGAGGTCGACATCAAAGCCAGTTGCCATACTCAATGAACCCCCATTGCTGATTTGAATGAGATGTAGTCACCTGCAAATTATAATTAAACCAGCATTTACATTCTGGTTTTAGCCCATTGCACACGAAGTGCTTTTGTCTTGGCACGATGGATGGGGGCCGTGTCACACTTGCTCATCAGGCCAAGGATATCATGGTAGACTGCAACATAAACGTCACGCTTGAACATCACTTCCTTGCCCTCGGCTACAATCTCATCCATAGCAAGCTTGATCTGAACAAGATCAGACAGGTTGTCAGTGCACGCATGAGAAATAAATACTACACACAGCAGTGGCAGCCAACGCAACGGCCGGACATGGGACCTCCTCTGTAAAGACCTCTGGAAACAAGTTTGCCATTGTGTTAGTGCTGACATAAAAAAATCAACAATAAGACCTTCAAGCGCAGGATGCATGAGGTTATTCGTGTGACCCTACCGACAAAAGCATGAGCATGCTACCACCTGAAAATGACAACCTACTTTGTCATCTGTCCTGTGCATGAGAAAAGAACCTCATTCCAAGAGCGCTTTCGCAATTTCGGCATTAACAGAACAGCGGTTTTGTGGATCCCATTCGTAGCTCTGACGGACAAAGCCACGCGCTTTTTTCTTCAAGGATGACCACCAATTGCTGATGTCTTCCCAAAGCTAAGAAAATAAATTGCATTAAAGTGCTGCACGCTGGTCTACGTATTTACGAGCATGGTGATGCCTTGTACATATTGCAGCCACCATCCTGGTAAAGGTAATGTTAATCAGAATCGTGTATCAAATGTGCACATACCCTCTGGAATCGTGAGACCTCGTTTACGACGCTCAAGTATTGCTTCATCCATATATTCCACGGACTTGGAGTCAAATTGCAATCACGACGGAAAATAATTGATGGAAGCAAGGTCACAGTGTGAGAATTGTTTTGCGCGCTCAATGACATTGCAAATTGCAGGTGGATAGGAGTGCAACTGTGAGAAATCAGCATCTTGCACATTAACAGATCCAGCCGGGCGGGGATGGGTCTGAGGGCCAGTGGAGACAGGCATTTCAGGTACCTCGGGACATGCTGACAAAGGCGTGTCTAGCTCATCCGAAGACGCGCGACTGGCACTCTGGGAGCATGAATTCATTTGCTGGTTTCTGGCGATGAGGAGCTGTGTATTGTTGGGAAGACAGGGTGCACAGTTACAGCAGTGATGCTGAGCAACGACATCCTCTACCTCCCCTAAATAATTCATCAGCGAGAACAGTCGGTCATCCTATTATTGACTTACTTTCGGGCATGCGGCTGCGACGGGAAGGTGTGGTAGACTGATCACCTAGGTGTTCATTGCGACCATCATTGGAAGTATGGGCAGAGATGTCACATTGGGGTTGCTGAACGATGACTTCTTCCTCCACTAAAAATGTCGTTAGTGAAAAATCTCATTGATCAACTAACTTACGGCCCAATAGATGGTTGCGATGAGAATTCAGTTGACTGTGTTCTTCATCACATCAATTGGCTGGGACTCAATTATTGAAGCGGTTGGGCTGGTGGTGCCAGGTGACGTCTTCATCCTCCCCTAAATACGCCATCAGCAAAGCTCAAGTGTCTGGTCAACTTACGTTCAGGCACACGATTGTGATCATGGGAATCATGTAGACCATGTTGTCCACCGAGTCTGACATCTGATTCAGCATCATTGTTATTAGTACCTTAGCATGTTTATCTTCAGCCGAATGACCTTGTTTATGAAAAACTTACTGTCGTTTGCAGCCTCGTTCGATGCAGAGGGGAAACCTACATTTGACGTCATATAAAGCATCAGTTCAAATGTCAAGAACGCTCACGCTGTCCATGAACAACTGATATTGCCAAGCGTTCATCTACGTCCAAAAACACTTCATCAATTACATCTTGATCTTGATGAGCTCCGCCTACGATGTTCCCGAGCAACATGGAATGCAATCTAGGTAGAGTTGAGGGTACCTGAAGAAAAGACTGTGTTCAACCGAGTCCAACATGTCGAGGTGGAGGTGAATCGGGTACTTCGCCGGTTGGAAGTGTGGCTGGAGCTTGGTGTACATGGGAATTCAGTCCTGAATGAACTGGGCGCTGAGTTCCTGCCGCCAGCATCCCAAGTCGTGACACCTGTCGCCTCCCTTGGGAACCAACATTGCTGTAGTCGTTGTTTGATCCGCATTCAGATGGTGCACAAGAAGTTGGAGGTGTAGACGCCATATGTGACATGCCTGTCAGGAGAGAAGAGCTGTGAGAGGACAGCGCTGTTGATGCTACAGACCTAATTAAGAAGCTTGACATGATCCCAATGAGGACAACAATGTAGTACTCACTGAGATCTGGGCGCAGGAGGGTGACTTGTCTTGGTCCAAGAGGATACGTTGAATCCAAAGCACTGGTCCGATTGTGAAAGAGTGAAAGTTGGCTGAACTTGAGTTAGCGGAACAGAGGACTCATCCCATGTTGGAATTTGGCTCCCCCCATCATCCCCACCCAGCATATAAGACGGGGCCATCGGGTTGACCTCTTGTCCTCCCAGAGCCATGTCGAGATCCCAAATGGCCTGTCACGAATGTTTTTGAGTTTGAATGTGCTTGATATTTTGGAACTGCTTGACCACTCCTCCACAACCTCTCCCAGTTCATGCTGAATGTCTCTGCCTTGACTGAGTATCGGAGGCGGGCTCTGCAGTGGATTATGACGGAGTCAAAGGGTGAAGAGGTGACATCTTACCAACGACATCTTGATTGTCGAAAAGTTGCTCAACCCGGTGTCGTTTTGCAACTGAGTCACTGGCGACTTCTTCACCCTGGGAATTCCCACTGGCTTTACGGGTGGCAAATGTTCATTTGGGGGGCATCTCCAGGATGAAGTATTTGTTCCCGTCACACCGGCCTGCTAATAAATAGAAGCCTCATTGTTACAGCATGGAAGTCGGTGCAAGCATTGTGGAAGTGACTAATACAGCAGCATACAACAATACGTAATTCAACACGAGACATACGAAGTAAATGTACGCCAGTACAAAAAAAATTTCGGCATGGCTGCACCAGAGAAAGAATAATTACTAGTGTCTAGACATGGGTTTCTTGCGAAAAGAGCAACATAGAGGTATACTCTGGTTGTCCAAGGGGGTGGAGGAAGTATTGTGCTGGGATGAGTCCTGAATTGATAACCAGGCACACTTTCGATGACTGCTAGGTACATATTCATCAGAATCGCTGTCATGAGCCCACATTGATGATAGGCAAGATTCGCTCCAAGAAACCCGCTTGGAGGCCAAAAGAGACTGGTGCATTGGAATAGGTGGGGGGGGAGAGGAGAATTGCTTATACGTCACCAGACTCTTTGCAATGACTCCTTCGAGAGAGGGTCTGCTTCATGTTCCACGCCGACCAGCTTTAAATCAACTTGATCCCCCAAACAATTCTTATTTGCTGACCTTACATCGTGACCAAGATATACTCCCGAATCACTACACGTAACATGAAGTCTGAAGGTGGGGAAGGGTGGGTCTGTCAATAGAAACAGTGGCGGCTGTAGTGGACGGTTTGCCTGTTTCCCGCCACTACTTGATGGGATTGAGGGGGTATCTTTGTGTTCTTCTGCCTGTGGATTCCCTTGGGAATCTTCTCCCTGACTTGGGGCACGTTTATTGAGCCATGCTTCTGGTTCGAGGGAGGAAAGAGCCACGACAATGTGGCGAATTATCACTTCCTGGTCAAATACAGAACTGTGGTGGAACTTGCCCTCATTGTCGGTGAACATGGTTAGAATGATGTCCTTTCGGAGGGCATCAAGAAGGGGGATAAGCGGCTGAAAATATGGCGATATGTGGTTCACAACATATGGGTACCACTTGAGTTGCGACCCAATGGTGATAGTTTTGTGCATACTTGGTTTGAGGGTATTGAAGAGCTTGTCATAGCACTCGGCGAGCTGGTCTTCTGATTTTTGTTTTGAGGGCTCCTTGTAAAGGACACAGATTCCTACAAGCACATAGAAGAATGATTCTAGATCGTGAAGTGAGCTATGTGTCACTGGCTCTCTGGGACCAGCCAAAATGAGTTCGGCGGACATCCATGACCAAGTTCCCTGTGCTATGTCAATTTGAGCAACTTGAGAAGAAGAGAGCACTCACCATATGGGATAGCGGGCATGAGTCAATTATATACCGGGAATCCTCCTCTGGGTTATCAGTACCCATGCGCAGGATGATGTTATGCTCTGCCGTAATCTCTGAAGCAAGCACGTTCGTTATTTCTTGGTCTCTGCCAATCAACCAGATGGGAACAAAGTTCGTTGGCAGCGGGACTTCACCAGGCAAGTCCATCTCAATCAGTGACATTGGAGGGTTGGCTTCGTTCAGCGACATGGAATGATCATTGACAACAGCGACAACGGGAGGGGGGGGATCAAGACTGAGTAGCCCCAATCTGCAAGCATGCCTTGATGAGAGAGTCCGTCTATTCTTTGTTGTAGCTTCGCCTGAACTTCATCTGTAAGATAAGGTTGGAGATATTTCTCATGGGCTTTTCGCTTCTTTGTGTTCCTTACTACGGCAAGCAAAAGATTGGCCAGACTGATGTCGCAGTGCAAAACCCGGGCAAGCTCGACAGCATTCTTGTGCACTTGGTTCAACTCAGAAACAAATAACATTCGAAGGTAGGGTGTACTTACCGATAATGCAGTCTAAGAACACCACCAAAAGCTCTCCGAGAGACGAAAAATCAATGATGAGTGTACCAACAGGACGTGAAACAAGACAAGACAAAACTCAAAGGTGAAAGTCATGCAGAGAACGGATGCCAGGCAGCCACAATCAAATAAAATGAGTGGAGTTGTTGACTGCGATAGCTTCATCATGGAAATATGTGGTCTTGACTTGTCGCTCAGCAAGAAGCTCCGGAACACCTTTGATGCCATGTTGTGATAGACTGTGCAGGATCATACCCTCAGAATACATCCTGAGGGGATTGATCCACGAGTCCTTCACCGCAACCACTTCTCGAGCATCAGTGAATTTTGAATCAACTTCGCCCTCCCAAACAGTTGTCCCTTGTCCTTCCATGCTGTCGGATATTGAGAGAATCTTTTGCAGCCAAATTTTGCAGACATGGCCATCTTTGACGACAATCTTCAACCACTTCCTCCACTTTCCATCAACAGCCGACTGAGAGAATTGCTCTTCATCGCATTTGTTACTATCCTTATCAGCCAACTCACCACTGCCCAACTCATCATCCAAATCTTCATCATCCAACTGGACCAACTTGCCATTTGAGCTCTCTTTGTCATCCAACTCATCATCTGAATCCTCTTCATCCGACTGGACCAACTTGCTATTTGAACTCTCTTCGTCATCAGGTATGACTTCATCGTCTGTTGTTCCTGTTTCTTCATCATCCAAAACAGCCACCTCATGATCCTGCTCTTTGCCATCCCAGTGGATTGTCATGTCGAAGCCAAGAGAAGAGTATCTGGCAAGCGAGACACCCAGGAGAATACACAAAAACACCTTGGGAGAATGATGAATGTCAAATGCGCGGGTAGTGATCGATCCACCACAATCGAAAAGTGTCAGACATATGGAGGAACCAAGAAGGCAGATGCAGGAGACAAGGTGACGACCGTCCTGTGTGGCACGTACACATGATGCCTTGCCAGCTATCTCTATGAATGACTGATTTCTTTTCGTCATGTTGTTCTTGTTCTTCACTTCGCAGAACATTGCAACCTGTCCCCAATGACAGTTGTGGGCACAAGAAGTGTGGAAGTAACAGGTGATATCAGGTTTTCTCCATGCATAAGATCCATCTAAGGGTGATTTTGCAGATTTTGTGTCCCAGCAGCTGTAGAGCAGGGGTCAGTGAGTGGTTGTCAAGTGGTAAGAATACTCACAAAAACATCAAATCGCAAACGTCGCTCACAAGGCCAATAACGTTGTTTAGGAACTTTTCCAGATTAGCTTCGTGGTCCTCAAGGGCACAGGGGCGAAGTGAGGGACAGTCAGAATCTGGTAGCCACTCGGCCTGCCTCTTTTTTTCCTCGCAGTAAGTCCTTTTTTTTTCTGCTTCTTTTTTCCCCCGAGGCCATACCATCGTTTCTCGCGGAAGATGTCGAGTATCTGCTCCATCGTATAGTGTTCTCCCATCATCTTCAAGAGTAAATGCTGATCCAGAAATAAAAACTCCAGAAGGGCAATGCTGTCCACCTCATTAAGCTCTATCTGGGTCTCTTGTGTATCGTTTTCAAGGAGTGGATCCATCATAGTCCTGTTCCAATCAGATTTTCACCTCAGTTGGGGGATCACCAATGATATCTGTGGATTGGGGCAAGTCAGCTCCTGCTGGCGGCAATTGGAACTCACGCATTGGAGGTTGTAAGGTGTCGGATGTGACCAGAGCTGCTACATATAGGGAAGCTAAGGGACAGTAAGGGCAGAATTGTCACATCCAACTCACCTGTCCATCTCCATGTCCCAGGCAGACATTCTGAGCAGTATCATTCGTCATTGCTCGTACAATGATCAGACTTGGGAAATTTGGCACACAGACCCGTTGACATGACTTATTGATAAGGCTGAGTCACTATCGATGATCGGATTAAACTAACGCTGTTTGTGTGTATACATCTATGGAGATAGTGTGTAATAGAATTGTTTTGACCAATATTTATTTAGCCAGAACTCTGAGCTCAGCTCATAGCTGTTGAACTTCATGAGACGTGGGTGCGCCTCAGTGCCGAAATGAGGGATCAGGTGGGCTGGAGAGCGGATGAAGGTGAGTGGGATCACCTCTCCGATGTGTTGTCCATTCAACAGAGCCGCTCTCTTGAGATGATGCATGCCAGTGACATGGCTTACATCTCTGACGACAAAGTGCTGGACATAAGCCATGAAAATGTTGGAGTGTAAGAGGCAAAATATGATCCGGAGTTGGGCAATGGAATGTCCATCTAGCCCACGCTTGGGCCAATCACTCTCGGGTTCAGAGTTGATGATAACTGAATCATATTGGCCAAAGGAATTGTCAGACGAAGGGGGGATAGCATGGAGGGTCTGTGGCGGTTCCAGGATCTCAGAGTTGTGATACGACTTTTGTTGAGTCCACACTTTGAGCCATACTTGAATCTTCAAAGTATCCAGCTGCACTGAACGGGAACCCTGTTTGGCAAGGAAAGCGGTGACCGCAGGAGCAAGGTCGGGTAGGCCATATTTGTCTGAGGCCTCGGTGATAGTAAGCCACAGCGGTGGCTTTGTTGCAAGATGAAAAGCAGTTGTTGTCGTGGCAAAGGTACAAAAAGGCTTAACAGCAGAGGGGTTAGATCCTTGGAGAAGGGTGGATGAAATGGAAAAATAGTCGATGATGGACTGTCTCAGCATAGAATACCCTGCAGAGCAAAGTTTCTCAGTGTCCGGCTCATGATCTTCATTATCTCCATTGTCATCGGCGAAATCTTCTTGGTCTCCGCGTTGTTGCTCCTCGATGTGAGTTGCGAGATCAAAGCGGAAACATTTTTCCGATCTGTCGAGATAGCAGGAGATCTGGCTATAGTAATTTTGATTATTGCCGGCCCGCGCTGGTACCTTGATTTCTTCCACATGTGCATGCTCAGTGACATCAGCAGTCCACTGCATCACTGCCCCGGATTGACAGATGCCCAGGACTATGCTCTGAAGAAGCTCAAGCTTCGGAATCTCCCAACCATCTCAAGGACCATGTTGCACAATGGTGTCCTTGTGTTGATGGAATTCTTCAAGAGCATTGGAGACTCGCTCAAGCAAGTGATCGGTGAACACCAGAGCTTGTGTGAGATAACGAAAATTGAGAAGAGCACAGAGAGCGATAAGAAACCTCGGCGGGACGCTGCCCGACACCATGCTAATGAGATAATGTTGGACTGCGCGATGATCATGACCGGTGACTTGCTTCAATTTGGATATACCTTCACCGAACCCTTGGTGGCCGACCAGAGTTTGGATGATAGAAAAGCAGAAATCTAACTCCTCAGCACCCACCACCATGATGCACCATTTAACATGGTGGTCCCAGGCAAATCGATGGAAATGATGTAGGGGCTCGATGGTTATGAAGAAGCAAGGATCTGATAAAGCCCAACCTAGCCAGACTGGTAGAATGACGCCGTTTAAGTACACCTTGAGCTGCTTGATACCCTTGAAATTTTTTTTGTAATTGGTTGGCAAGTATTTAGAGCAAACGAGACGGATAGCACAAAGTGTGTCAGCCCCTGTGTGAGACAGATGGCAAAAAGGATTGCCGAAATTTTTGGACATAGCAGTAGTGACAGGAGATGCCTTTGTACTCGTACCCGCCAGAAGGCCCTCCTCAGGAGTATCTGCGATCCACAAGGCTATTGGAGTGAAACAGTAACACAAGTTGCCCACCGGGTCGCTCATCATGATACCAACAGTTGCTGCCGTCTTCAGAGGAGATAAGACGATGTTGAGGGCCTGGTGGACCAGCTGGTCTTGCAGTAAGCCACAAACGTGAGAGGTCTTGTGAGTGAATTTGCCAATCGGAAGAAGAGCAAGGAGGAGATACGCATGCAGAGATGTCTTGCTGCAGATTTGTGCATTGATATTCGCAAGGCTAATTAGGAGGGGATGAGCAACGTGGTTGCCACTCATGATCAAAATGTTGGTCTTGTCAGACGACAGCACCACGCCAAGCAGAGTAGCACCAGGGGGTAGCACCTCCTGAGAACGGGTCATTCTCAAGCAAGCCTGAGGAAATTTTTGACATACCTGCATGCTCCACACACGGTCCGCGCTCAACCATTCATCGTAGATACGGCAGATCTTTGCAGCGGATGTCCAGACCTTTCGCAGAATAAACAAAATATGTGGTGCCAGAAGAGGGTTACTGAGCAGAGACTGCAAACAATCGACTGGGTTTTGATAGAAGACGCAAAGTGGTTGTTTGACCAGGTACTCAGGCTTCAAAGTTTCACATACCCATTTCAGTCCTTGGGGCAGAATTTCTGCACAAGTGCAGAGCTCTTTTGCAGAGCGAAATGATAACAACATGTTCTTAATCTGAAAGATGTCAGGAATATAATACACTAGAACTGATTGCTTATGATCTCAAGGGAAAGAAGACCATTGATAGCGGTCATGTTAAGTCGAGAGCGTAGCAACCAAGACGCGAAGGCCCACTCCTGCTTTGAGGCCCAAGGGTAGTAAATATTCTTACGTCTATGCTCCACATACTGGTCCTCCCAGAATTCAGACATAAAAGTCTGACCACCAGGAAATGTTTCTCCACAGCCTTTGAATGTCTCCACAAATATCCCTGGGGGTACTTGCTCCAGTTCTGCTTGAGTAGCACCCGGATCGTCAAAGTGATCCGAATCCATCTTGACATCTACATGGAACAGGCCAGGGGATTGGGGTTGAGCGTCGAATTCATCCTCTGACTCGTTTTCTAGCGAAAGAGATTGATCCGTGTTGGAGTGAGAAACGAAATCCGGTACGGTCCCTTCCATAGTATGAAAGTTGTCGAAAAGAGAACCACCGTAGCAGGGAGGCTGCAGGACTTACACCCTATGGAAACATGATGATTATATCTGTCTACGGACGGCCCATACCACCTAGGGTTCCCTGCACTTCCTCGAACCGATGTACCGCCCGAAATAGAG
>JBBPOH010000019.1:0-33778 GCA_038091335.1 Phylloporus arenicola | reverse complement strand
GGTAATAGCGCGGCTGCCCTGGGCAACCTGTCATCCAAGGGTATGCCTATGATGTGCTATTAAATGAGGCCCTGAGATATTTTCTTCTCTTTAGACGGACGGACGGCCACTGATGATTACTCGGCATTCAACGATGTTTGGGACAAACCCGATGGCGGAATGCATCGATACCTTTACAACTTCCTGACAAGCCCAGATGCGACGTTCCAACACATTGCTGTATGGACGATAGTGCAGCTGCTAGAATCTGGAGGTATTGCAGTCGTATTATTTCGGAGGGTGCTGACTGACGTCGGCATTAGATCCACAACTGATCAGCAACATACGGAATTCTGGTTTGTTGAACCCTCCCATCCGCCAGCTTGCGTTGTCACGGACACCTACACCCACGTCCTCGGTTGGTACACCCCGCTCACACCACTCCGCTTCCCAGTCGTATGCAGATACGGATACAGCGGAGGGGCAAGGGGAGATCCAATTGCTTGCGAGGCGAATTCTCGAGTTTGTGGAAGGAGACATCGATGGCGGACTTCCACGAAGTGTAGCCGGATCACACATTGGAGGGTCGTCACTTGGGAGCTCGAGTGGAAGAGAGCACGAGGAGCTCAAGAGGAGCGTGCGGGAGGCGTTTTCGGGATCGCACCACTAGAAGTTGTTGATATTTAGTTGTGTTTGTCACTTGGACAGCATTCTTGTTTACCCGATGCGTTTCACCTCATTGTTGTTGACGGAGAATGCAGCCTCGTGTGGACCCCGTTGGCGTAGATAAGCATGCTTTCTGTCTGCTCCATCTCACCTGCTTCACCCATCACCGCGGGTTCCGTCGACCGGACCGCAGTCTCTCCCCTCTGCTCGTAGACGATGCATCCATCTCCCCTTCTCATCCTGGTGTTCTTCTCCGCTTTCTTCCTCTTCCCGACCCCCACAGCTGCCCGCAGCTCTATGTTCTCTTTTGCACACAAGGTCGCCATTAAGCATAGTGCGACTCTAGCACGCGATCTTCGCATAGCTTTCGCTCGTGTTCTCGTCGCGCAGCCAGGTTCTGCGCCAGCTCAGAATGTTTATTGTGTCTCAAATGGTGGTGGCATCATCGTGTCTGGTACAAGTGGCAATTCTTCCTCTCCAACCACTACATCTACACCAAGCTCCACTTCTTCTGTCCCATCTTCGCCCTGGAAACCAATCGCTACTTATTCGGGCTCTACTTTCTTTAACGGCTGGACTTTTTTCACTGCCGCCGATCCAACCAACGGTAACGTCCAATACGTGAATCAGAGCACAGCTAAAAGCTCCAGTCTCATCGAAATCAATGACGCTGGGAACGCCATGATGAGGGTGGAGACAACCCCCACCGTACAGAGCAATAGAATGAGTGTGAGGATCACCTCAAATTTGACCTTTACCCAAGGGTTGGTAATTCTTGATGCCGTGCATATGCCCACCGGGTGTGGTACATGGCCTGGTAGATATCATTTTTTTGTGAGACGGCACCACAACTAACAGTTGACCGTATTTCCCAGCGTTCTGGACGAATGGACCCACCTGGCCGACTACTGGCGAAATCGATATCGTCGAAGGTGTCAATAATTACACGGATAATCAAGCCACGATCCACACCGGTGTCGGATGTAGCATCTCTTCTTCCAATTCAACCTCGCTCGGCATCACAGGCACTGTTGTAGGAGGGACCGACTGTTCTGCTTCCCAATCGAATAATGAAGGCTGCGGCGTACGTTTCGCTAGCAATACTAGCTTTGGTACCGGCTTCAACTCGGTGGGCGGTGGTGTTTTCGCTAGTGAGTGTGCTGCATCCACCTGAGATAAATCCTCATGAGTCCGACAGTGTACTGGGTCAACAGCGTGGGGATTAAGATATGGTTTTTCCAGAGAGGTTCAATACCCAATGATATCACTGCTAGGGCACCACAACCCCAAACCTGGCCCACTCCTGCTGCATTCTGGGCCAACTCTAATTCTTGTGATATCGCCGACATGTTCACGAATCATAGCGCGATATTCGATACCACGCTTTGCGGTGATTGGGCCGAAGGTGTCTGGGGTAGCACTGGTGTACCCGGACAATCCGTCAGCTGTCAACAACAAACTGGATTTTCAACATGTGCTCAGTTCGTACAAGCAAGTGGTGCTTCATTTAAGGAAGCTTGTGAGTCATTTGCAACTTTGCGTTTTTCGGTGCTCAGCAGTTCGTTGGACAGACTGGGAGGTGTCAAGCGTCAACATATACCAAGACAGCTCTTCCCCATGATTATGTACTGCCCTGGATGAAAGTCACGCACGAATAGAAGAACATTCTGCTCAATATGTTGTATCTCGTAGATGTAGATGTACCCATAGTCATATTTAGACGCATTCGTAACGGATGACTTTTCGCAAGACAATAAGTAAATGTTTTCCCAAGTTTTTTTTTTCATATATGGAGAGTCAAGGGTGCTAATCCAAGCAGTCACCACAATACACATGTTCTCGCAGGTCAAATGGGTCTGTTGTAATCATGATCTCCCGCCCTTCTTCTTCTTATTTACCACCTTGAACCCCCACTCCTGTTGTACGGGTTTTGGTTGTGTCTTCACAACGTCAGCGATGGACACTGGTTTATTGCTCGAGCCCAAAGCGCCTGCGGTCCCACGTCGAGCTGCAGCATCAGCCTTGCGCCTGTTGACGTACTCTGCTGCAAAACGACGACCGTCAAGAGTCGTGCTATTTGCGTAGATGAGATCAGAGATGATCTCGAGTGTTGACTGGTCGGGGTCAAGAGGAAAGGAGAGCAACATGGACGTTATCTCTTCCACTGGTTAGATCGAGATATAAGACGCCGTGGGTTATTTAAAATGGGTCTTGGTTTACTTACAATTGACTGAGCTATTCAGCCCTTTGAGCGACTCGCCCAGCCACTTTAAGAAGTCGTGAGATAGTGTAACCGGAAAATCGTCAGCGCGTGGAGTTACCACTTTCACGGTGGTAGTCGCCGCCTGACGGCTCGCCGTACCATTGGCGCGTGACGTTGCCGTAGGGGTGGGGGTAGGGTTGTTCGGAGAGGGGTTCGCTGGTGGGCGAGCAACACTCGCTGTAGCAGTGAGTTTGCCATTGGGACCTACTGTCGTCCAAGTGCCACCCGTAGCTTGCGCACTAGGTACAACCTAGCAAATATCAGCAAGCATTCCGAAAAGACTCGTTGTAATACCTTCAGAGTGGTCTCTGCGTATCCTCGACGTGCAGCCGCAGATGCCATGCTCTCTTTCACAACCAGCTTCTTCCTCCTTTCCTCTTCTTCTTGAATCTCTTTCATCGTCTTCTTTACTGCAGGGGGAGGGGTTGCGTTCGTCCATACTGGAACTGCAGCTGTGGGGGGCGTGGTATTCACTGTCACAGCCTCCTTGGATGGTATCTGAATTCGAACACCCGCTTGTGATGTAGGCAAACCCCAGGAGGATGTGAATGGCTGGCTCTCTTCTGCAACAAAGTCACTGGTGGCAGCATTCGCACGGGCAAGGCATTCTCGTTCCTTCTCAGCAACTTTGCGTGCCTCAACTTTCCTTGCTTCTGCCTCTTGAATGTCCCTCAAACTTATCGTCGCACCAGCCACTTTCTGCTTCTTAGACTCGTCGTCAATAGCCCAGACAGGCTTTAATTGACCGGCCGGAAGCGAGGGGACCAGGGAGTGATCTTTGGCCACGATTGGAGCGGGTACAAGTACAGTCTTGGATGGGGGGGCCTGAACATCACGTGTCGTCGACTTGCGCTTTGCCTTCGGTGCGGTAAGAAGCTGGGTATCTGGAGGAGGAGCAGAGATAATTTCCGGCGGAACGGATTGAGAGACCACGGTCGTTGTACTGGCTATCACAGCATTTGTTGGCTGTGCTTGCGAGAGTTGTCCGTTGGGTGGGACATCCTCGACGGGGGAGACAACAATGTCATTTGTTTCATCCTCTTCCTCCTGCTGCAATTTGTTATGTTGTCCGAGGTTACTAAATGTGAGGCTGTTGGGACCGGGAACTTCTCTCCAGACATCGTCTACAGCAGGCAATGAGGCCAACAACCATGGTGAGGGGTCAGTTGACTGTGCGGATTGAGGTGCTGTCCATTCTGACGCCTGAGGTCTAGCAGGTGGTACGACTGGCGAAGGCGATTCATGGACTCTGGTACGTGTAGTCCACGGAGATGCACTGTTCGGTTGGACGGCAGAAATTGGCGTCTGAGTAACATTGGGGCCATCTGAAGTCTGCGGAAAGAGATCCCCGTATGATGAAGTGGACTGGCGGTTCTGTGGCGCTGCGTAAGGAAGAGAGGGGGATTGCGAAAACACTGCTGGGGTGCCAAACTGGGAGCCAAAACCGTTCACTACATTGGCGTTAAACGATATCCCATCAGCGTCAGATGGCTGACGTGCAACCGAGGAGTCGTAGTGACTGAGACTGCCCATGTCACCAAAATGCTCCTGGTTAATGCCATGTACGTGGTTGACAGGCAAGGAATTCCCTGTCATGCCAGGTCCTATGCCGTTAAATCCATTGGGATAGGGATGTTGGTCATTGTCACCGAAAACCTGGCCAACTTGTCCCGCCCCAGCCGACCAAGGGGAACCCTCGCCGCCCCCATTGAAAGTATTAAGCGTGTCAATCGTGGGCAGCCTTCTGAGGTAATTGTTGCTGAAAGTTCGTGCATCCGAAATTGGATCTTGAAACGATGCTCGCCCTGCAAAAGTGCGACCGCCAAAATTGGAATCGCTGGAGTATACATTGCTTCCTGGTCTACCACCAAATGTGGATGGATCAGGAGAGCCGTTTCCAAACCTACCACCACCGATGGACGATGAAGGTGATTCAATAGGGGAAGACCCATTCAAGGATAAATCTAACGTAGTTCGTAACGTCTGAGTTTGAACAGGTTGGTATCCATTGAACATGTTTTGTTCATGCACCGGAGAGTAACTTTTTGGGGATTCTGTGCGAATAGCAAGACCCGGTGGACTATCGGAGATCTGGGGAAGGAAAATTTTTCCTCCAGCCGCACGCCTTTCGAGTATTCCAATAGCAATCCAGTCCACGTCAATGTGAGTACGCCTCATGAGTAGGTCAGGGGTAAAGTAGCCTTCGTCAAACCATTTCTGCATCAAATCAGCTCGGAAAGGACCTACATTCAATTGGATCAATCACGGTGTTATTACTTGATCGTGTAGCGCACTTACCCTGCACCTGACCTTGAGGGTCCAAGTATGACCATTCAATACTTGCAGGATCAGTCAAGCCAGGAGGGCCAGACGGGATAGCATTTATCGTGGGTAGAACTTGTAGGCTTGAATTAGGTTGGTTCTGTGCTTCCAAACTCATTCCTGCCATGCTCCGGCCAACGGAATCAAAATCCATCGAAGAGCCTTGGCCGTCCGGTATCGGGTCTGATAAAGACGCATCAGGAGCAGGGGAAGGGAATAGAGCCTCAGCAGCAGCAGCAGGATCACTATCATGAGCATTGGGAGAGTGATGTCCCACACTTTCGTCCTCTTCCTTGATCTCTAAACGTCGAGCATCCTCTTCCTTCCCGTCTCCTCGTGCTATCATGCTGCCTCCACCTCCAGTCACACCCGCCGAAGGCCGTCTCCTTGACCAGGAATCGCCATTGTTAAGAACTCCATCAAAACCGGAGCCAAAGCCGCCGATTCTATTACGAGGAGAAGGAAGCGCGTCTCGAGGAGACGTTGATGAAGCACCCTGGGTATTGGAAAGGGATAGTTTCCGAGGCAATGCAAGTGGGGGTTGATCTTTGCAAGACGTAAGTGAAACGAAGCACATTGATGACTTGGAGAGATTCACCTGTGCTATCTCTCCTCCTTGCTGAAAAAGGACCATAACGCATAGCGTTGGCAGAGTTTGGATGAATCGACCGCTGCCTATCAGACGATGACAAAGAGGTTATTAAATCGGTTGACTGGCGGCGACGAAGTTCAGAATTGAGAGGCCCAGCGAAAAGCTAGATAGCACGTGTGAGCCAAGAAGACACGAGAGACGGAGCTGACTGACCTTCTTTTCTGTATCGTTCAATTCACGGAGAGCAGCTGGCTCGTTGGCTACGTCGCGGACGATACCCTCCCAGCGTTCGACCTCAAGGTTAAGACCACCTCTACCGCCACCCTCCCTGTATATTCTAAGCAATTCGTCCTTTGAATACCTGAATGGACGAGATTCGTCGCGCTTGCCGGGTTCCTGTGTCAGAGGAGTGACGAGCGCCGAGTAGGTAGATGCGCTGAGCGGGTGCACCTGCGGTGGTGGAGATGGCGGAGCCTGCTGGCGGGTGGTGCAAGACTGTGTCTTTGCGCGCATCCATTCAGGACCAAAGTGCATTGTGGAAGTAGCAGCCATTTTAAAGCGACGATGTGATTTGATTTCAAAAGAGACCACTTGTGGAAAAGTCGCGTTTAATTACAAGTACTACCCCTCTGCTACTGTTTAGGGCAGGTCCACATTCACCCTCCATCGATGTACCGGCAGCCCTAATCATCGCGTTCGTCAACGCTACGCAGGCTGCGACAGACACTCACCTTGCAGTCTGCGCGCCGTAGGGATAATGTATCCAACCAGAAACAACACCCCAAAGGTCATGCAGATCGCACTGATGTAATAGTACCCGTCCTGCTCCGTCACACATTCGCCATTGATGTCCGCACAAAGATCCTTGCCTCGCTCAGATACACATTCAGCAGCTGCACTGCACATCAGCCCTCCCACTGCGGCGCAACCTTTCTCTCGTACCTTTCACGAGCAGTTCCGTGTCTGCATCCTTGACTCGACAGTACGCCTCACTAAAGTAATCCACACCTTGCGAACAGTCAGCCACAAGCCACCTATTTTGGTAAGCTAACCTTTCAAAATAAAATACTTTGGCCAGGTACCTCCCAGATTCGCGAACGTATTGAGCAGCTGCACAGGGTCAAAACGCCTGTACAAACGGCGGAAAGCCTCGAATCCTCACCGTCATATACGTTCCTCCGATCAGAGGGTCCGAGATCCTTGTGTGGAACGCCGAAATGCCCACAAATTGAATGGTGCTATTGAATGGTTGAAAAGAAAATAGGAATCTGCAAGATGGAGTGGCACTCACGACGCAAATCCCTGTAGAACGGTGTGTATCACCAAGTATGTGAAGAACCCATAAGATAGCGGCGGTGTTGGAAACCAATAAACGAGAAACGTAGATATCAATGCGAAAAACAGCCGCGGCCAAAATGCCCATATCCAAGGGCGCAGCGGCTTGTTACCACTTGACCATTTGGCAGCGAGCCAACCGCCAATGATTTGAAATGGAAAATCTATTAGAACCACGACGGCAAGGTCTTCACGGCCCAATCCCTTTTCAATCATCTTGAGACTTGTAACCGAGTCATTGGCTTGGAAACCAATCTTGGCAAAGCAATGCATGATGATGAGTGCTTGCACATCTGCAGAATGGCACATCAAGAACATCAACCGCTTGCAAATTATCTTCACCTACGTTTCAATTTGCAAATGTCCCAGATGGTCTTGTAGACGGATGTGACCGTCATTTCAGAATCATCAAGTGACTCAGCTCCCTGCAATGACATGAGAAACCCGAAAACCTGCTGTTTACACTCAAACAGACCTCTTTCTCGAAAAATATGAGCCAGAACGTGACGCCAAAGCATAAGAGACTGCAAAACTGTAGATATGTGCTCATGCTCAAACGTGGTATTCCCCATTTTTCACTGGAGAGGATATCAGCAGAGAACAGGCAAGAGAAGTTTTGACACACGAGAACGCTTCACTGTTGAGTGCCAGAAATACTGTAAATGAAGCAAAAAAACCTGTATTTAAGCCAATTGCTTGACAAGTGGATGCAAAAGATAAATTTTCTTGTGACAAGAGAGTCAATGCCCAGCCATCCACGGCAATGTCTGTCGCAGAGGGACATGTTAACATCTACGAAGCGTGGCAAAACAAAGTCAAAGTACATGCCTTGCGTCGCGGAGAAGAAGACAAGGGAGGTAAATACGAGCGTGAGTTCATACACGTTGTCTGCTGGCTGAAATAAGGCTCAGCATGACCAAAGACAAAACAAGAAAGGGAATAAGCGAACATGGTCGAATAATCTCTTTGCATTGCTCGAAATGTAGAGCATCATAGAACCAATTGTGAGCTGCATTGGGATGATCCATGACTTTCGTCGACCGATCGAGGAAAAGAAGATGGAATCGACGATAGGCGACCAGAGCAGCTTTAAAGAATACGGGTAATTGGAAAGAGCAAATACTCCGAGTTGGGAATAAGATAGATGTTCTCGCAGAATGAATGGCACGGAGCCTCAAATGCTGAGTCGTTAGATGAAGGATTGAGAGGACAAGGCTTGCATACCGAGCGCAAGGCCCAACTACAAGTATGGGGGTAAGCATGGCAATGTCAAAGACGGATGTTACGCACCGGAACTCCTTGAATGAAGTCTAGGAAGAATAAGCCTTATAGGATAGAGGATGGGAAAGAGGAGACGGACAAAGAACGATGAGCAATGTCATTGCTTTTCTGTCTCTGACGGAAAGAACCTTGGTTTTTTTATGCTCGCCAACTTCATTATCGCCGTGCTCTTGCGACAAGAGAGACAACTCGACTGCGTCACGTTCAGCTGTGTCCGAGGCTCTTCGACCTGAGCGTGCCATACTCGTACGCGGGGAAATATGAATACTATCCAAAGAGGAGCTGATCGGTTTCTTGTGGGTTTGCATGTCTGCCTGAGCTTCCGCGTTGAGAATGGGCCGGTGGCGGATATGAGACTTCGCGGGTGACTCTGAACGGTGGAGTTTCGACATCAAGGTGTTGGTTGGACAAGTTCCATCCATGTCAGCTTGCCACATTAGACGACACGCTCACTCAGCAACCAACAGCTATAAGACATGCAGCGATACCACCCTCGCTCGCCGTTCGAATGCCGCAGACAGCGTATATCGCCCTCGCCTTGTGCCTTGCTTTCTTTCTGCGCTTCATACATCTCAGATTGTTTACCGTCTTCGCCTTGTGGCATGTCCCTGGCCCTAAGCCTCACTCATGGCTGTGGGGGGAGGAGCAAGCTCTCTATCATGGCCCGCCCGGCGCGCTCTATGAAGTCTGGCATCGCAAGTTCGGTAAAGTCGTGCGATTTTCCAGTGCATTCGGGGTTCGTCGCCCTCTATCTTCTGAACCCCCTGACTGAATGGTCCTCCAAAGCACCAGATGTTATCCATCACTGACTCCTGCGCCATCGGCTACATCGTGGGGGAAGGAACGTATCAGTTCCCCAAGCCCGATGGCGTGAGGACCTGGTTCAGGCTATTACTTGGGAAAGGCATTCTTTGGATAGAAGGTGACCCGCATATAGCTTACATTCTCACTTCACCATGACCTTCTATCCAAGGGAAAGAAGTTCATGAAAGACAGCGCAAGACTGTCGCTCCTGCACTGAGGTACTTGAAAATGATACGCGATGCACACTTGAACTTGATTTGTATTCCAGCCCTCAATCTTTGAGACACCTGACGACAATGTTTTACGAGAATGCTACAAAGGTGAACTCGACCAATATGCGGCATGCATAGTCCAATTCTGACCTTTGTTGGAGATGGCCATCCAATGGCAAAGAATCATCGATGACTCCCAAACTGCAGGTGTCACTGTAGATATGACTGATTGGGCTGGCCGGTTTGCGTATGTAAACTAACTCAATAATGGCGGAGTGCTTATTTTTACACGAACAGACTTGATACCATCGTGCGGGCCGCATTTTTGTATGACTTTGGTTGCCTCAATGGTCAACCTCACGCTCTGTTAAATGCTCTGGATAGCCTGACGAACCATGAGAAGACGCAATGGACGTTCTATATGCGTGCCGTCTTTTGGTTTGCCCCGTGGATCCTACACTTCGGTGAGAAAGGTCGCCTCATTCGCAAAACTCATAAGGAGCTTGGCGAACTGGCCATGTCCATCTTGAGAGACGCGAAAATTAGCAACGACCCGGATAGCAAGTCATTAATGTCCTTGATGCGTACGCTTTCGGTGCTACTTTCTTATGGTCCCGGCTAACCAGCCGCGTCAGTAAAAGAGGATAGATCATCCGTGACACCTTACTTGGATGACGAACAGATTGCAGCTCAAATGCGGACCATAATTTCTGCAGGTTACGAGCCCATATCCTCTACGATTGCGGCAAGTGGGACCTACTATTACAGTGTCATTTGCAACCTGACGCTTGGCAGTGGCTCTTTTACGAGTTGGCCATGGATCCTGAAAGACAAGAGGCTATTCGGAATGAGGTCTCAGTCGTATCAGACCCCTCTTACGACTCACTGAATGGCGACTTTCCGCTATTACACGCATTCTTTATGGAAACACTACGCATGCATCCTCCCGTGCTGGAGAACCATCATCAAGTGCCCTCATTTATATCATATCTTTTCATCACTAACCGTGTTCTCCAGGCTTCCGAAACCATTGCCATACCCCTGTCCGAGCCCCTGCTTGGTAAAACTGAGCCTTATCTCATTATACCGAAGGGAACCGTCTTGTCGATGCCAGTTAATGTGATTCAGAAGGATAAATCCATATGGGGATCCGATGCCGAATTCTTTCGTCCAGAACGATGGCTGCAACGTGGTGCCCGAAATAGTCGCGACCTGTTCGCGTTTAGTCTCGGGTGAGGGAACCAATTCGATCACTCATCGTCTCGTTGACCATTATTCCAGTCCGCGAGGGTGTTTAGGCAGGAATTTCGCGGCAGCTGAGATCAAAGTGCGTTCAGAGATTAAATTTGTGTAACAAAAGTGCGAGACTCGTTCACACAGGCGTTGGCCGTTGTTCTCTTGCGACACTTTTCATTCACATGCCATTGCGATATAGAAAGCTTCCAGTCGTTTGTAATCCGACCTAGGGTCTCAGGAGAGGGACCAAGTTCTCTTCCTCTTGTCGTCAAAAGAATCTTGGATTAAGTTGGTCATGTAGTATACTAATTCCTTCTTGCTCCTGCTCTTTCCCGCGGGCAGTACGTGCACAGTAGGCAAATACTTGGAAATATGGAGCCTTGAGTGCTAAAGTCCAAAGAATTGATCATGACCTCTAGCAAGGATCATGGATGTACCAGTCAAGATGAGTTTACATCTCGATTCCATTGTTCTGGCGTAGATCTATAATTGCCCATGCACACCGATAACAACCAAATACAGAGCGAACAACGCAGGACAGAATAAATATGCGTCGCGTATGCAGGCGGATTTAGATACTGCAGAGCATATACTCAATCCACTCTCTGCTTTTTAGATTTATGTTTTTCCAAATCGATCTCCTCTTCGTCGTCGTCATCCTCTTCGTCGCTCTCCTCTTCCTCGGAGTCAATATCATCTGATGGAACGTTGCCAAGGAAGTAATTGGTAGCTTCAACAAAAACGTCGTTGGTAATAGCAGGTCCAATCTAAAACCTGGATAAACCCTGTCGCCAACATGTTTCAAGGTTAACTCACATCAAACGGATCTGAGGCGACCTCGAAAAAGTTGAAGAAACTGCCAGCTTCAGCAGGCGTCTCAGACTCATCGCCGTCTTCTTCCTCGACTCGGGGGTGGAGTTTCGTCAGAGCGCTCTCGGGATTTTTCCAGCTGATCTTGTTAGCCTGAACAATGATGATTAGAAAATGTGAGAGTATGTGTGGCCAGTATGCATACCAAGGGCTTTGCATCGCGAGCCCACACGAAGGCAAGCATTGAGGGAGTCAGGCCATCCTCGTCGGGCTGCTCACCAGCAGCCTCGGGCGGTGGTACATACTTGTACTCTTTTTTCAAGACAGAATCGGAAAAGTACGGGTTCGGTTTGAAATGCTAGACGGTAAGTGAGCACAACGACCCAAAACACGGCAGAGAGCTCACGAATTCAATGGTGAAGCATCTTGGCTCTTTAGCATCGCGTTCCACCCACAGGTCTTCCAGATAACTCAAGGCAACGCGGTCGATATTATGCTGAGCTTGGAAGCCAATCAAGGGATGATTCATTAACGCAATAGGCCAAAATTTCGGTATCGCTTTTGCGGTTTCGCGTCGGTTTTCATAGATAGGATGCATTGTCTCGTATCCACGACGCTCTGGAGTAAACCTAAATTATACTGTGCCTTGATATTGCAACAAAAATGAAACCCACCCAGAATGAGTTCAACACGCTCAGTCTGCTTTTGTACATCTTGCAACTTTTGGGCATGCTCGTCACTGAGCTCGGCGCTCTCGAGGGGGTCTTTTGCGATGTCAATGCCAGGAGAGGCGCGTTTTTTTCCCGACATTCCTATACACTAGTGGAGAGTGGGATACCCGTACAAGTTTCGGTCACATCCAAACTCCGCTGGAGTGTCCAGCCACGCACAAATTAGGAACAAGGATTCATACGCGGAAGACAAGAAACGGTCCTAGACTAATCTATCCTTTGCTTGGTCCCCATCTCTATCTCCTCCATCTTACTCACGGTCAGCGTCCTTTTCCTCGCTGTCGGGGCTGCGTTCTCAGGGAAAACTTTCCCAGACAACCCGAATTTCTCGGTAAACGAGCCTTGAAAGCCTTTCCCGTGGTGTGCAGAGCGGAATCCAGGTCCCTCATAGTAAATGATATCCGTTGGTGGTATCAGCCTCGGCCACGAGACATACTCGATACCGTGAGTCATGATGAATGTAATCGCAATGTTTGCGACAACCAACCAGATCATGAAGTAGTAGGAAAGAGAGTAGTCTGCCGAGATGATTAAGACTTGTCATCCCAAAACATCGACAAAAACTCACCCGAAGTTCTCGGCAGTGTGAGACCAGCACAGATCATGAATAGTGAAAAAGACACAATGTAAGGAACCTTGATGTTATAAGCGGAGGGATATTATCTCTGGCACAAACGACTCACAGAACGTATGACCAGTGGCCTGGTGTCTGCCAACAAGGAAACAGTAGTAATTGGGTTCTTCTGTGGACTCCATGCTCCAGTTACAAGGTCGAAGCCATCTTGCCTTGGGCCATCGAAATAATTGTTGCGGACGTAACGCATCACACTCTTGTAGCCATCTTCAAGAACACCCAGCTTTGTTCGCTTATTCGTCCGTGTGAAGTCTGTCTTGAGGGCACCAGAGCCAGCGTAGGCTTTTGAGATTAAATCCGCATGGTCGGCCCACACTATACGGGTATCAGTTTTAGATCATAAAGAGTAACGGCCAAGTCTGAACAGAAGCTTACGCTCTCTAAAATCCCTGCCCAAGGCATGAAAGTCATCCAATTCTTCGCCCTCGGCTAGCACACCAAGCATCCTGAGTTGGTGGTTTAGTGTCCACTTCGCCAACGCTGCCTGCACGACGTTCGTGCGGTCCAAGTTATCCATACAATTTGTGCGGACAATCCCTTGTTGCGTTTTTACGGGGTCAGGCCGGGATAAGTCGAGGTGGAAATAGCTGAGGAAATGGAAACTTGAGCAGGTGGATTTGTGTTAGTTACAATAGCCATACCCCTGCCTCGAAAGGTCGTCTTGCACTTTTTCAATGAGGACGTTGATACGATCCCAACGCATATTCTTACACTCGTTGTGGAAATCGAAATACTGATATTTGACGTTTGTCGCCTCTGCCTGGAAACAGATGCGTGAGGGGTACCATAGGCGCAATTGAGAATGACAAACTTCATTGACGGCCCGCTCATATGCATCTTTGACAGGCTGTTCATAACCCTTTTGGTTGACTAAGCTCACCAAGCTCTGTTCGCCATAGATTGAAACTTGTTCTTGTAGATGACGGCGCAAAGCATCAACCTTTGAGTATATTGAGCATTTCAGGATCCTCTGAACAATAAGCTACTTGCAGTATCCTGGAGGTCCATGATTTGCAAGTCAGGTTTGTACCTCAGCGTGTTGACTTCGGCCCAATAAACAGGAACACTGCCTCGGATCTGAACAAAGCTGAGTTGATGTGAAAATTTTTCGACGTTGGAGATGCGGCCAACTGCTTGTTCTTCGACGAGGAGTATCTGTTCTGTCTCGTTAAAATTGGCAACATGTCCATCCTGGTCTACACCCCGGCGGAAGTACCGTGTACCTGCACGATACCGTGACCTGCGACTTATGAGACATAGTTGAATCCGGTGTCCATGAATATATCCAGTGCGGACGTCAAATGCTGTTTATTGGTATCAACATGGATAGGTAAAATGTCTGTTGCGAAAAACTCACTGCCGTAAATTATAGGAAGGATGTAGGGACCAATCTGCTCGTATTCCAGTGTCAAAGATTATTTGTCGAGGATGATTAAATCTCATACATGTTGTGCAATGTCGGAGTTAATCAGTTTTGACTGCAGGAACCTGAAGAAGTTGTCAAGTTACTATCCGAGGAACGACAGGATAAGCCCACTTGTTCCAGAAGAACCTGTCGTCCGCCTTGCAAGCCGTCAGACGAAAAAGGGTCTAAATGATGGCGGTTACCTGTTCCCAAAGAGACCTCTCGCGGTTATTATCCTTTTCGCCCCATTGCACTTGCAAGCGCGTAGACAGATCCCATCCATAGCTAAACAGGAAGTGGCCACCGAGAAAATGGGACCGCACAAGCGCAAGCAGGTGTCTCTCTACGGGATGGGGTGCATTCTGTGCGGGAACGTTGGAATTGAGGGGAAGGATGTCGATGTCTGCAACCCGGTATATATCTTGTCCCATGAAGCGAGCTCGGTGCTCGCGACCGGTCAGTATGATGACGTACTCCGCTGTTGCAGGATATGTGGGCCACCTGGAAGCGAAAATCATGCATTGGGTACGCACAGAGAGTCAAGGAAATCATTCCAAGTATCCCATACACCGTCTTCTCATACCTCGTGGCAGGAGGTGGTGCGGGCGAGTTGGGGGCTGAATATCTCGACCATCAGGAAGGTAGGTGTGTTTTCAATATGAAAGGGACTCACGGTTGAGAACTATGTCACCGCTTGCTCTGTGTATGGTGAGAGACTGTGCCCCGAGTGGTTCGACGGGGGCAAAAGTGTAGGCATCCTGGCCAACGACGAATCTGAAGACGAGTGAGGAGAAGCAGAACGAGAGCGTAGACGTGTACGAACAGGTTGAGTCTCTGGTGCACGGGCTTCATTGAGGAGGGAGTGGTCAAGAGGTTGGATGCCTCGCGTTCGTCTGAGTCTGAAACGGCCTCACTTTCGCCATGGTCAAGCTCACCCCAGAGCTGCTCGCCCAAGCACCCTCCGCAATAAACCCCATCAAGGAGCGCCAGCTCGATCTTCGCGGTAAGTCTCCCAAAGGATCGGCTTGTTCAGTTCCCGCTCATCTCGCAAAGGATACAAAATCCCCGCTATCGAAAACTTGGGTGTTACCAAGGTATGTATCGTCTGATCACAGCTATCGCGCTACCCGTCGTCTCATCAAACCTCAGGACCAGCATGATGCCATAGACTTCACGGATAACTCCATAACAGCACTCGGAAATCTACCCCTCCTTAAACGTCTATGCACGCTCCTCCTCGCCAACAACCGTGTATCATCCATCTCCCCATCCATCAACCTCTCGGTTCCCAATCTCACCACTCTCATCCTTACCGCAAATGCTATCGCCGAGCTCGGGGATCTCGAGCCCCTCAAAGAAATAAAAAATCTCAAGTATCTATCCTTGATTGGGAACCCCGTACGGGAAAAGAAATGGTACCGCGAGTGGCTTGCGTGGAGAATACCATCGCTAAGAGTCCTGGATTTTCAGAGGATCCGGGATAAGGTGCGCCAGACATCGTTTCGGATCTGCCCTCGATACAGCTTGAACGCTTCTGTGCCGTGTAGGAGCGCCAGGCAGGCCGGTCGCTATTCCTTACTGCAGAGGGTTTACCCACTGCGCTCGCAACGACAATATCCACGACCGTCTCAAAACAGAGCACAAAGGCTGTCATCACAATTGATGAGCCTAAGTCACTACCACACGCTGGTAAGGCAGGCCGGCTTATGTCGAAGGAGGAGGCGGAGAGAGTCAAGCAGGCCATCGCAAAAGCAACCTCGATCGAGGAAATCAGAAGACTAGAGAGAAGTTTAAAAGAGGGATACCTGCCAACCATGGAGGCAGTTGGTGCATAATGTCTTGTGAATTGTATTTTTGCCTAATCTGTTGAAACTTTCATGTTCGATTGCATGCCATAGGGACATTCACCATCCCCATGATTTGGTGCAAATCGATATGCGGGGAATCTGTTTCTGCTTCACGAGCATACACCCGTGTTCTGAAAAAAGGAGACGCAGCAACAAGGTTTGCACCATCGGGTGTCTGCGTCATCTTTTTCGACAATGTTATCCTTGACATCAATCCTCAAGAGTCAGAAAGCTTCAAAGTGTTATGATGCTAACTACGCAATATGGAGCACATACTTGGTATCCTGAGCGACCAGAAACGAACCCACCCTTTGGGACCGGATATATCGCTTGTGTATCGAATCGGCTGGAGGCACCCCCAGAGCATCAGTAAGTAAAGCTGACGCAGTGCAAAGCAAAAAGTGCAACGATTTGGGTTTGTGATCGGCGACCAGGTGTTGGCCTCGTTGATATCGTTGTGGTCGTCACGAGCTGCAAATAAACACATCAACACCAACATAGGCCAAGTTGTCACCAATGAACAACGATTCGAGATTCTCTTAATGAATGCTCGCAGCCCTACGTTCGAGTGCAACTTCCTGGGCATTGAGAGACGGCTAGGAGGCGACAGTATCTCGCGACGGAGAGTGAAGAATGGAAGGACGCCGATTAACAAGTGCACGCCGTTTACATCACTATATCGTCAGCAACAAGCTAATGCCCAAGTCCGCCTGAATGCTTCGAGTAGTACGCACATACTATTTGGTGTGTCTAAGGCCAGGAAGGTGGCAATGTTTCTCGAGTGCCAGGTTTTGCGTGCCAAATTCCCCAATTCTGGTCTGCTATGCGTAAAGCGTGTGGGGCGATATACCAGTTCGTCTGCTCTGCTCCAATTCAAGAGTGCATCGCCCAGTCTCCAAGGATGCCTCCTTGCCTACCCATCCGTCTCCTTGAAGTAGGGCCCATGGCCCGATCATCGCGCGGAACGCCGCTCAGGACAAGATGTTTATCGACCAGCTGGGACAGTTGGTCAGAAAGAAGTTCATCCGTGCTCACTGGAACTACATACATCATTCAATGTATTTGTTGATTTTGTCAGCGCGGATAAGAAAGCCGTGAGCTGTACATCTTCATATTCCTGGTCATAGAGTCAGAGAACCTTCGAATATAGACGAAACAACATATGTTCAAAGCCTACCATATTGAATTCCTTGCGAAAATTCTTGTTCTCGCTCGCAGGAAGGGAAGCAATCAGCGCTGAGATTGATCGGAGGGTCGTGTGATCCTTTGGAACTTGGCCTGGTAGCATTGTGTCATCAAGATTGTAGGATCCACCAATGATCCCTCACATGCAATCGCGTTCGTGACGTACTGTACAAGCACTAAGATCCGCTCGTGGAGCATCTTGACTGCAGCCCTTTGTGCCTGCAAATGAGATTCCACTAGGGGAAATTAACATGATATGGCAAGACACCAAGCCAGTTAGACACTTACAGCTGGTACTGCCTCCTCCACCCTTTGCTGTCCAATCGACCGCGATGCGTTCTGCTTCTCCTGTTTCAACCTTAAATGGTGCTTCAATGAATACCGATCGCGTCTTTTTGTCTCTAATCTCTACGGAGGGTTCATAAGCCCTGAAAGGCAAGGTTTGGCCAGTGATGTCGGAGGAAGTAGATACAGTTGAAGAGAGCTGAAGTAAAAGAAGCAGTGGGGTGGAACAGTATCCTGTGAACTGGTCGGCAATGTATCAGCTGTCGATTGGAAGCAGAACAATTCGAGCTGACCTGTTCCTGAAGCGCTATATGGTGGGAAGTCGGCGTCGGCGCAACGGTGTACCATCCAATAAATTCCAACGAAGGAAACACCTGTTTATCTAGGCGAAGATGTGAGGCAAAGAATGCTCATAATAAATAACGCACACTGATCTCGCCTTTGCACTAAAAAGCCGTGATCGACCACGTCATCGCGTCCATCCTCTACTGCCAGCTCGAACGTATTGACGATCTCAACCTCTCGACCATTTTGTGCGCCGAGTAATGCACCAAGCACTACACAGTCTACAGCCTAGCCGTTTATCAGTTGAAAAATAGCACTAACCGAATGGGTGATGCGACTTCGTCTGCAGTTTTAATCGCGTAAGGTGCTCGGAGATATTTAGAATCGGGAGGGGATGGCTGTATGCAAGCTGTGATGTTTGTTATATTTGCAGGGTTCGTTTCGACTTACAGTAAAAGAGAAAGGCTGGAGGTGGTAGTCGTCGGGAGGACGACTGATTGCTCATCGACGTCCATCGGATTCATGTTGGTGGTGGAGTGAAACCTGAAAGGGGCTCGTTCGCACGAAAAAAATTCCTATTAGCCGACTTGAACGACTGACCTCGTCATTACTAGTGACGCGCTCTACCAACTGAGCTAAACAGGATTCATCAATGATAGAGGATGCTATCTCATAGCAGCAGTACTAGTAGTGCAGAACGCGAAAGGACCGGCCCTGAACTTATCCGGTCGCGCTCAGAGTCTCAGCTGCGTGGAGTAGCTTGAGTTAGCGCTCACCATGTCTGGCTTTGATGCCAATCAAGTTTTCACTGTCAATGTACATGACCCATCCCATGCTTCAACCTCGACAGATACCCCATCCCAGACTGAAAAAGTCCTTCTAGATTTCTTGCTGCAGTATAGAGTAGGCGGTGACTTCATATACAGGTGTGCCCTTTCTTTCTTTGTTGAGTCGATCTCATTGCGGGTCTGATCCGTCTTCCAGGGACAATCTACGTGGAAATCTCCTTCTGAAGCAGTACTATCTAGAGATTGATCTTCGCCACGTCGGCTTGTATAATGACGAACTCGCACACGCGATTCAGGATCGGCCAGCGGATATTCTTCCCTTGGTAGGTTACTTTTACTCACAACTCCCAACCCTCACCCATGCCCCCAAGTTTGAAAACGCGGCCACCAAAGCAGCCAGGTCGATCCTTTTCCCGCTAGCAAGTACTTCTGACGAGCGAGCTGAGGCTGCCCTCCAAACCATACCCAAAATTCAAATAACCATCCGCTCTGGCTTGAGCATGCAACGATTCCGTGACCTTACAGCCAACACGATGAATAAACTAGTTCGTATACCTGGCATCGTTATATCAGCCTCCGTTCTCTCCTCCAGATCCACAAAGCTCCACCTCCAATGCCGTGCATGTAAATCAACCAAAATTATTTATCCTCCCGGTGGTCTTGGTGGTCTTGGTAGTGGTTCCGATAGAGGCCTTCCAAGAGTCTGTGACGCTCCCGAATTGGAGAATCAAAAGAAAGATTGTCCAATGGATCCTTACATCATTATCCATGCAAAATCCAGCTTCGTGGATCAGCAAACCCTCAAACTCCAGGAGGCTCCGGATATGGTACCGGTGGGCGAGCTTCCTCGTCACATTCTCTTATCAGCGGATAGATACCTTACTGGGAGGGTCGTCCCTGGCTCACGCATTATCGCGACCGGGATTTACTCGACATTTAACTCGGCGAAAAACGTGAGTTTTCATTTCTTTCTTACTTTTCATCCCGTTAAGGTGCGGTCTAGAAATCTGCGGGGCCAGCCGCCCTCCGACAGCCGTACCTTCGTCTGGTTCATATTGAGTTGTCATCCCCGTCAGCAGGTGCAGGTGCCTCTAACCCCTTCGGAGCGCAGTTTACACCTGACGAAGAGGAAAATTTTGCTGAGATGGCGCGAAGCGAAGGTTTTTACGAACGCTTCGCAAAGAGTGTAGCCCCGAGTATTTACGGTTGCTTTGGTCCGTTTCTATCTCCCAAGACGGTGCGATCCTTACGGTATTACAGATATCAAAAAGGCGATCACTTGTCTCTTGTTTGGTGGTTCAAAGAAAGTATTACCTGATGGGATGCGATTGAGGGGAGACATCAATGTATTGCTACTTGGTGATCCCGGTACAGCTAAAAGTCAGCTGCTCAAGTTCGTGGAGAAGGTAGCATCATCATATATGCACGTGGTTATCAGTTAACCATATTTATAGGTTGCCCCGATTGCTGTATACACGTCGGGGAAGGGCTCAAGTGCGGCCGGTCTGACGGCTTCAGTACAACGCGATGCAGTTTCTGTGAGTTCGTGGAAAAATACTTGGAATGCCACTGATTCACCTTCGTCAGCGCGAGTTTTACCTGGAAGGGGGCGCGATGGTCCTCGCTGACACAGGTGTCGTGTGCATTGATGAGTTTGACAAGATGCGCGACGAGGACCGTGTTGCTATTCATGAAGCTATGGAACAACAGACCATCTCGATAGCGAAGGCTGGTATTACAACGGTTTTGAACTCCAGAACAAGTGTCCTTGCCGCAGCCAACCCTGTGTGGGGTAGGTATGATGAAGGACGAAGCCCAGGCGAGGTGAAACTATTATTTCTGGGGATTTGAGCTTTTTAAAAACAAATGTCCCCCAGAACATTGATTTCCAGACCACCATCCTATCTCGGTTTGACATGATATTCATAGTCAAAGATGAACATAACGAACAACGTGATCGGGTTCGTAACTTGCTATTTTCCCTCAGCCCTGTTTATCTTTCGGAGCAGATGATTGCAAAGCATGTCATGAACATCCATATGAATAGACCAAACCAAAACCTCGAGAACGAGGTCATTGGCGAAATTGATATTGACAAGATGAAGCGATATATTGCATACTGCAAGAGGTATGCTCCGTCTTTTGACGTATGACCATTGTTCCCAACGTACCTTACAGTAAATGTGCGCCCCGGCTATCCCAGGACGCTCAAGAAATGTTGAGTAGTCACTTTGTGAGCTTGCGAAAACAAGTCCAGCAAGTCGAGCGCGATAATGACGAACGCAGCTCCATACCAATTACTGTCCGGTGGGTTTTGGCGATGAATTATTATTTTTCGTTCCGTCGTTAACAATCGCATATTCAGTCAACTAGAAGCTATCATCAGGATATCTGAGTCATTGGCCAAGATAACCCTGTCGCCCATTGTGCAAAACCATCATGTCGAAGAAGCGATCCGTCTATTCAAATTCTCCACTATGGATGCGGTGTCAGCTGGTTCTGTTGATGGCATGTCTCGAGGTGAGCTAAACGAAGAGATGGGTCGCATAGAGAAGGAACTCCGGAGGCGGTTGCCGGTGGGCTGGAGCACAAGTTATCAGAGTCTCGTTAGGGAGTTCGTCACGCAACAAGGCTACTCAAGTCATGCACTTGAACGCACGTTATTCATCCTGGAGAAAAGAGAGATTATTAGGTTCAGTGGACAAAAAAAGGTTGTTCATAGGTGAGTTGGGCATGATTTAGTGCTGCCTACTTACTCACTTACGCAGGGTTGGTGTATGACGTTCGATGGATATGTACCATCTTTATCTTTATGTACACTGATTAGTAATCTTGTATGTGTTGTACGTGTGCCTATCACTTTCAGTAGCTGATCAGTATATCAAAGCTGAGTCTGGTTATGTCGCCCGCCTAGCTCAATCGGATAGAGCGTCAGACTTTTACGATTGTACAAGTCGTACAAGGCGGTAATCTGAAGGCTGCGAGTTCGACCCTCGCGGTGGGCTACGAGTTTTTATTTCAGCTCTCGCCCCAGGCGAAACACACAAGTGGCTCATTGCTTTGCCATGGTCATGCAATGCATCGCTTGCATTTTATTTCAACCCGATTAATCATAGCAGTTCAGAGTAATGGGCAATTAAAAAAATCATAGCCCACCGCGAGGGTCGAACTCGCAGCCTTCAGATTGCCTAGTTCGTAAGAGTCTGACGCTCTATCCGATTGAGCTAGGCGGGCGATATGTCCACCAGCAAGCTGATTATCATTATTAGTCATAATCACGTGACAGTGTTTGATATGCACGTGAGCATTTGACGCGTCTCTTCCTGGTAACTCAGTGCCATGGGGCCGGACAACGAAGACAAATCGAGGTAGGCTATGATCACTCTATATCTTGATTATTGACTTAGCGTAACGGCGTTTGTCTCAATGAACTGTCGTCTTCTGTCAGCAAAAGTCCATCCGCCAGTATCATCGAGATTTCGTCTGATTCTGAAGAGGACGTGTAGGTACTGGTTCAACTCGTACTACCATCTCTCGGTAATTACGCTTTAATCATCTGTAGGTTTTGTCAGTCACATCCGGGGTGAGTGTATCGTCCCACATGAATGCATAGCGGCACGTTTGGGTTTACATTGCAAAGCAGTAACAAACGCCGCAAGTCAGCTTTCTGGGAGAACGATGTTATCGAATTGACCGACAGCAACTCCTCGGACCTTCCTGACACATTGTCCCCTTTGGTCAAAGGGCCTCGAACCAAAAAATATGTCGGTTCGAGAAAACAATCACCTTCCAAGGGATTTGTCTCTCTCTACGTCGACACAAGTGATGAAGGGGAATCTGACAATGATTGCATTCTTGTGTTGTGCGTTCTTTATGGTGTCTTTTTTGGATTTGCCCATCTTTTATCTAGGAATGATCCACCGGGTTCCCGGAAGCCAATTCGGAAAATCGTTCCTGCCGAAGGCGTGAAAAGGAGCCCGTTGCTCGATTCCCCGAGAAAAACTGCTGTCCCTGTGTTCGCCCAAGCTGCGCGAAACTTGCCTAGAAAAGGACTAGCACCGAAGGCGATGGAGCAAGCTCGACGGCAGGAGTATGCCACCGAACTGTTTGCTGAGCTTAACAAGGAGGTTTTTGGCGATCGCCTCCCAAAGAATACTGCTCTTGAATGGAGTAAACGCCTGTTGACCACTGCTGGTCGAGCACGATGGCATCGGTGAGTGAAATACTTCTAGGGATCTGGCTTACTTATTACTAATTGATTTAGCTCGCGAGCGGGCGAAGATACCACGAAGATTGAATTGGCATCCAAGATCTTGGACTGCGATGGTAGGCCGATTGCAATCTTCTGCGTGATGTTACGTGCTTATAACCTGATTGCATAAATTAGAGCGCATTCGAAATACCCTGTCGCATGAGATGTGCCATTTAGCATGCTGGGTGATTGACAACCACCCCCGCGAAGGACATGGTCAACTTTTCAAGTCATGGTCGGAATCCAGCCACTCTGCTGTTTGATCTATGATTTATTGATTACCAGGGCAAACAAAGTGATGAACAAATACCCGAATATTCATATTTCTGTAAGGAGTTCACAGTTGACTCGGGAGTGCTTCATTAATCAAGTCAGACTCGCCATAACTATGAGATATCATACCCTTATGAATGGAGTGAGTTTTTTCTGTTGTGTTGTTTGACTTCTATGTTATCCCTCCCGATTTTAAGAATGCGAGAAGTGTATGAAGATGTAAGCACAATGAAGTCCTGTTGGAAGCGTCTCATCAGTTGCCTCCAGCTATGGTAGATATTCCAAATCTATACGGCCAGATGAATGTGGTAAGCCAGAATGCTCGAATTTAGCATCCGTGAATATGATGCTTCACTGAAACAGTGTGCGGCGCCTGTAAAGTGGGGAAGTTGATCCCCCTGTTCATGGAAAGAAAGGCGATGACCTCCAAAATCAGCCGCTTGGCCGTCGAACCTCGAGGTCATTTTCTCACATTGCAGTGCCGATGACCGCTGAGACTTCGTTACAGATTCTCCATGCCCACTTTCAACAAGTACTGATGATGAAGGTGTCACAGATCTTGTGATTGCCCTCAAGGACATTTCCATCGACAACATGCAGGATGCATAAAGGATTCTGATCGCGCATTCCGTCCTCACCCTGTGTTTACGTGGACTAGTTTACCTCCAGTGTTTAGTTGTGCGCCATACTCACTGGCCAGTTGGTGATAGACTTACTGCAGAACGAACACAGAACCATCGTCCCGGAACACAAAATAAGCAAGGCCGACAATATTTTGGCAATCGCTCGCCGGTGCGTGAATGGTACTGGACCGGGGCACCTCATCGAGGCAGATTTGAGACAGGTAGTGGCAGTGCATGCCACCCATGATTGACAGCGCCCGTAAACTGTGACCCCCTGTAAAACGGACTGCAGTGGGTAGGTCAGATAGAAGGATGCGCTTAGATTTTGCATCGGCTGGAATATCCTATTGTGCCCCTGCGAATCGACGGCGATCAATGATCATAGTAGAGCAGGCAAAAAAGCCATCATGGGGTTGTTCTGAGCACTTGAATCCATTGAACGAGTGCGAAGCTTCTATCTGCCGCTCTAAAGCTAGAATCGTCACGGACCGCAGATGCCAGGAAAGCCTCCGCCGTAAAATCAATTGAAGTGAGTGGAGGATACTTAAGTATCCTCATGTCCCGGTCGTTGATTTGTTCTAGACGAAGATTTCTCCGATTATACGCCCGTAGCCAGAAAGTTACTATCGATGTTGCCGTAGGACTCGATTGCGGATATTATTAGTGCGCCGTAAAGAACATGAATTCCATACATCGTGTGAGGGAGGGAGGAGAAATATGCAACATATGTAAGAAGAGACAGAAGGTGCGTCGATATCATAACTCGTGAGTGACCGTTCTATAAGCTGTATCTACATATCTATCCCAATACAATTTGCCCGTTGGAGTCACTTAGCACTCACCCACACTTGCCCAGTCTTCGTCCTTGATGTGCAACCATTTGTGATCGATCATATCTCGCGCCTCTTTGCGCTCTCGCTGATCAACAGCGAGCATAGGCACTAGGAATGCGCAGAGTTCTGCAGACGCAGCATTCGACAATAGGTACTTTTCCATCATCACACGGTGCAGTGGCCATGGTTTTAGCGTTCTGATGTACCGCAACGCGCCTGAAACGTGTCAGGATGGATTTGACAGTAAATCCAGAGGACAGACCTGTGTGATCAAACAATTCTCTACTATACCTGCCCCCCATTTTTGCCTCAAGAGGAAAGTCGCCCAAGAGCTCAATGATCTGAGCCATGTGATCGTCATCCTTGGTAAACAATTCACCCTGCCCATGGGGATCGAAAAGGAATTCGGCAGTCAATAGCTCAAAAACGACACATGCCACGCTCCATATATCGACACGGTTCCCCCAGTCACGCCGCCCGAGGATAGCTTCTGGGGCACGATACTGGCGGGTCTGGATATCTTCTGTGTAATGTCGCTTCGTGGGTGTTGCGTTGCCTAGGTCAGCGATCTTGATCGTAAGTGGGGTATATCCAAGAGGTGTTTGTGGAGGCTGGGGGGTAAGGCAAGTGGTGGAGGAAGATGTTGATGAGTGGTTCGAAGCAGATGAATTCAACCGTGGAGGGGCAGTTTGAGAGAGCAATGATGGTCCAATGGGAGGGTGAGGAACGTCATTCGAAGAATGTGATTGGATGAGAGGCGAAGTTGGTGGCTTCACGGAGTTACGTGATACTGATAAGGTTTTCTCCTTCGGGCGTGGACGGAGGTCGGATACTGTGAGGGAAGTCATCTTGGACAACGCGGGAATATCTGCGCTCTCCACGGAAGTCGGTGGAGTACTAAGGATACTACGAGTACCGGCGTGCATTGAAAAGGAGGAGGCAGATGATGCCGGACTTCCAGATTGTAACACAGGCTGATCAACGGAAACAATTGTGGGATCGGAAAAAACCGGTCGGCTGGCAAAAGAGTTTCCGTGGGGAGAAATGGCAGATAAAAAGTGATTATGAAGACTTGCACTGCTTGCACTGGCACTGATGCTGCCACGTCTAGAGGAAGGACTCGACAAAGGTTGTGAGTCAAAGATCTCGACGTGGCGTTCGCGGGTGGGAGGCCGACGGTTGGGAATGGTCATTCCCAAACGAGACTTTGAAGGGTAAGGTACACCAACTTGGCGTGAATGGGGAGATGGAGACACAGAGAGTTCCGCGAGGATGTGTGTTTCGACATCTGGAATGGAGATGACTGGCAAGGGGCGTCAGGGGCTGGACCTTGAGGAAGGAGAGAGGACATACGTATATTTTCTGGCTTGATGTCCGTGTGAACTAGGTCACATTCGTCGTGAAGGTACTCAAGACCAAGAAGGACCTGCCTGGCGATCAGCTTAACAAGGGGTGGTGGGACACCCTTTTTCTTGTTGCGCTCAACAAGTGCCAGAAGGTTTTCTCCGAGGGGTTCGAAAACGATGCAGATGTGGTTTTCTGGCCCTGTGTGCGTGAAAGAGTCGAGAAAAGAGACAATGTGTGCACGCCCTGGATGCGCAGGATTCGCGTCTGACACCTTGGTGAGAAGTTTAATCTCATCGCGAGCAGTGTCAGCATAGCAAGAAGCGGATTTGACAACCTTGAGGGCAGAATAGCGAAATTGACTGTGAAGGAATGAAAAGGGGAGAAAGGAGGAAGAACAAGGGGCGCACTGGGAATCATGGACAAGCCAGACGGTGGAGAAGTGTCCCCAACTGCGATCAGGTAAGAAAGGGAATAAAGGGAGGGAAATAAGCATACCCGAGTTTTCTCACTACGAGATAGCGACCGTCCTTGAAGAGGTCGTTGATCTTTACGGGCAAGTAGCCACCAGCGTTGTAGTCCGCTGGAGACTCCTCCTCCTTCGAAACATCGTCTTGGACGGGGACGATCTTTGGGCCCGATGAAGTAAGTACGTACTGGTATTTAGCGCATGGCTCCTTTGGGGCCATGAAATGGAGGTATGGGGAGGAGGAGGTGGTGGTGGTAGAGAACCAAGCCGCTGGTACCCGAAGCGAACGAGACCGGTTTCCACTCGGAGCGGAACGCCAAGATGACCTTATCTCAGCTCCTCACGGTCCACAACCGCCCATGTTGTTCAGGACGACGACCATCACAACGAGTCCACTAATTATCCTCACGATAAGTCGCCCCCATGCCCGTCTCATCGTCCACAAACTTTATCGGCGCTGTCGAGGACGAATGGCGGCTCTTCAGGTATTCGTTCTCATTCACGTCGAGCGTCTTTCTTATCTCTTGTGCCCCAGCGACTCTCCCGGTGACTACACAATCGGTGCATCCATCGGTTTTGGCGCATCCTCCGTCGTGTACGCGGCCACGTACAATCCTCCCACTCCTGAGCCTCGCTGTCCCTGCGCACTCAAGGTCCTTGATCTTGATTCACTCCCGCTGCATTCGCTCGCCCTCCTTCAGCGCGAGACTCAGCTCATGTCTCTTTCAAAGCACCCCAACGTCCTCCGTGTACGTGGAAGCTGGATTGACGGCCACAAACTCCACATCGCTCTCCGTCTCATGAACAAGGGAAGCGCTGCAGACATTATGGACTACGCTTGGCCTGGTGGCATGGAAGAGGAAGTGGTAAAGTGTGTCCTCAAGCAAGCTCTGGAGGGCCTCAAGTCAGTCCTCCCTACCTACTCTTGTTCGCACTCACAGTCTATCCAGCTACCTCCATACCAATGGACTCATCCATCGTGATATCAAGGCGGCAAACTTGCTCGTCGACGACGACGGAACTGTGCTGGTGGGGGACCTTGGTGTCGCCGCTCCCCTCCTAGACGAAGCTGAACAATCAGCCAACTCTCCTATCACTGGCCCCCCGGGCTTCAAATTTCCTCGCTCTGACCATCCTGACGATGGCATGCATCTCTCTCGTCCAAAGCTTGGGAAGCGTAGATCTTTCGTTGGTACTGTTCGTTCTTACTCACTCGTGCGGCCTCGCACCTCCACTCACCCGCCGCCGACAGCCATGCTGGATGGCTCCGGAGCTCATCCAGGGAAAACGTTACGACGCCAAGGCCGACATTTGGTCATTTGGAATCACCGCCATCGAACTCGCGCAGGGCCGTCCACCACGATCGCGGGAAAATGCACACACTGTCCTTCTCGAAACGTGCGTCATTTGATCCATGGGCTGTCTGTTTATCAAGCATTTCCTCTTCAGTGTACAAGGAACTTCTCCAACCCTGGTTAGGGAAGGAGGCGTTCATCGCTACTCCCGCGCATTCAAGGAGATTGTTGATGCGTGTCTTGCCAAGGATCCCTCAAAACGGTAGGTAGTCGCTGTGTCGCTACTTTCGCCCTATCCATTCCTTCATACGCACAGCCCAACGGCGGCGGAACTTCTACAGACCCCGTTTTTCAAGAGTGCCAAAAGGAAACCATATCTTGTTGGAACGATATTAGATGGACTTCCTCCGCTGACTTCGCGTCAAGAACGCCGTCGCCTCCCAGAACACTTGACGATTCTACGTACCACGGATTCGTGGGATTTCGGTCTGACTATCATAAGTTCGCAAATACCATCCCCCACACAAAAGATCAAAGTTGCTCCTCAGCATAACCACGAGGATGAAACAAAAACCCGTTTGTCCGAAGACAGCGATCCTGAAATCCCGGAAAACGTTCCCCTAGAAGCAAGCACGACGACCTCATCGTTCGCGTCATCCCTACCTCGTCCTACAGCCCCAATCCCAATTGCTAATCGGAATGGCATGTCAGAGCAGCCACACTCCACGCCGTCCTCATACTCCTCTGCTTCCTCGCCCCCCAGTTCGTCCTCCGTTTCAACGTCTTCAAGCTTTTGGGAAAAGCTGACTCGGAGACCTTCTCGTAATGCGTTAACTGATGGAGAGCCTTCCAAGGGTAACAGCATCTCACGTTTCCTGAGGAGAAGTGGTTCTTCCTTGTCCTACCAGCCAGCTATGACACCTTCATGAAGTCTGGGGCTTTACCCACTGCTATCTATTCTGTAAATACCTCTGCCCGACGTTGTGCTGCTTGCCATCGTATTATATGCTGTACTTGTCACGTATGCAGATTTCACAGTTTCATGCAAGTCCTCTAATCCGCGAATTACATGTAACTTGTGTAACGCTGGAATGGTAAATATCTTCTACCCAATGACGAGCTTGTCATCACCATCATTGAACTCATAGGGAGGAATTTCGAGATTAAGCTGCGAGAAAATGTTTCAATCGTGAATGTAGATGCATAAAAGTAGTTTCTCTTACCGGTGCTGGTCCTTTGCGTGCCCGGCCAGCTATTGAAAACATGAATACAAGGCACCTCAGAGCAGGTAAAGCTTACAGATATCGTAGTGCGAGCCATGACAAGGACAGAACCACCCCCCGAAATCACCCGCCTCGCCAATTGGAACACAACCCAAGTGCGTGCAGACACCGAGCATGACCAGCCACTCGGGCTTCTTGGTGCGCTCCTCGTCGCTCTGCGGGTCCCTAAACGCCTGCCACTGGGTAGTCCTCGCCTCCTGGATCTCGTCGGCTGTGCGGTGACGGATGAAGACGGGCTTGCCGCGCCATTTGATGATGACGTTCTTGCCCTCTGGGATGCTGGCGAGGTCGACCTCGGTCTTTGCGAGGGCAAGGATGTCGGCAGAGGCAGCCATCGTTTCGAGGAAGCCGGTGATGGCGGACTTGGCGACCGAGGCAGAGAGGACGCCAAGAGAGCCGACCATAAAGTATGACATGGCGCGGTTGGCATCGTCCGACTTGGGGCGGTATGTGGAGAAGTCGGGGACCTCGGGTGCGTCTTTTGATACGGCAGAGGTATGAAGGAGACGGGGCTGGTAGAAAGATGTTGCAGTCGGTGCTGTTTTATTTAAGATGGTCGGCTGGCTGGAGGACGTGTGATGTCGGAGGAAGCTCACCAGCGTACGTCCTGGATACAAGGCCAATGGACATCGTCTTTACACCGCCAGCGAAGCTCCTTGGCGCGTCGGAGCGGGTTGCAGCACCATGTGCGTGGTCGTGACCGGAGGCGGGTGCCCGGGCAGCAAGGTTGAGGCGGGGTGAGCTGGGAACACCGCTTGGGAGCGCGCGGACGGTGGGGGGAAGGTTGACCGATTTTCTGACGGCTTGGAAGGAGGCCATCTCTGGCGGTGGTATTGGACACTAACTAAAAAGCTAGACTCTTTCAACACCCGCATATTCCCGGTGTACAGCCACTAGTAGTACTACCACTCCTCGATACCGGGGACCTTGTATCCAAACCACCCATCGCCCCAGCTTTCTTGCCAGAATAAAAACATGATCCACATGACCCACTTTTGAATCATGTACCCGAGTGCACTGTGCTCCTTCTTCATCCCGCCTCGGCGGTTTGCCACCTCCACCATTTCATTCACCCGAGGCTGTCGATCCTTTTGAAAACTGGCCAGGATGGATGCCCAGTCTACCTTGGCGTTACCAGACGCAGCAGTTCCAATTTGGCTCCGCAAAAGGTGGGCAAAATAAGCAGCATCCTCAAGCGCTTGAGATGCCCCATGTCCAGAGTGCGGGGGCATAGCTAAGGGCCAAATGTCATTACCAATGTAAGTTTTGAGGTGAGAGCCTACATACCATGGGCAGCGTCACCGATGAGCACCGTGCGTCGACTGTACCATCTTTCCAGCTTGCAAACTTGGAATACTGGCCAGATGAACAATTCCTCATCGAGGCCTCTGCCGCAGCGATCAAATTGGGGACAGGAAATGTCCAGTTCGAATAGCGCTCCCGAATCTGTGAACAGTGTAAGCAGAGAGATCTGCACAAACAGGTCTCCAAACCTCGAGCAACGCCTGTTTCTTGGGCACTTTCCATTCCTCTCGCTCTCGGTCTGGTGCCTCATGCGTCGTCCACCTGAAGTTGCCGTGAGTACAGAGCGTGCGTCGCGTCGTAACAGTGGGCTCGTGATACTTGCCATCCCACCTTCTTCTCTTTATCGAAAATTGCCATCCCAACAAACCCCTGTCGTCCGTGAATCATTATGCACGGCCGATCCGAAGTAAGAAAGTCCGATAACCCGGGAACGCTATCAATGTTGACAAGACTGCCAATGCCAACTAAACCGCTGTATTCTGGCTTGGGCACGGTTAACCCGAGGCAATTGTACACGCTGTGGAAAAACAGTCAAAATGCTGGTGTTCCGGAGGAGAGGCTCAACATTACCTTGGACGGACCGTACTCCAAATACCATCTGCTCCAATCAAGAGGTCGACTTTCTTTTCGTGCAGTTGTCCGCTCTGGGCCCAACGCACGAGTACGCCATCGTCGAATTCTTCGATGGACTGTACCCGAGCGTCCCACCTGACGTCGAGTCCCCTTTCTTCGACTTGATCCAACAAGACGTCATGAAGGTCCGAACGCATGATCATGTTAGAGGCAAACCCATAGCGCTCCTCCGAGCCCTGGGATACCTTGCCGAGGAGACCACCAGCTGAATCGTAGACCATGATACAGGGAACCTGGACACCGCTGTTCCGCTGGAGAAGTGTGTGAGCCAGTCCAAGTCCGTTCAAGACATGCATTCCGTTGGGAGCGAGCATCAATATGCCGCCTTCAGCCAACGTCGGTCGGCCTGAGCGACTCTCGAGAATGATAACATTTGCGTTCAGGCGGGACAGAAACAGAGCAATGGCCGCCTAATCGACAGTCAACTGGGTGAGAAACAAAAGGTGAAGATGGACTTACCCCTGAAATCCCTCCTCCGGCTACGATGATGTCGATCATTTACTGACAGAATTTGAGCGACAAACGGAGATACTGGACTACTGAAACATGTCGGAGGTTTATATCCAAGCACACTGAGGTTATGCCGCTGGGACGCGTCAACTTTGCCGGGCGAGCTTGATTTTCGGCAACAATGAGCTGTGCCGCAGTAAACCTCACAAGGACACCAGCGGCAATAAGATGCGCCACAAGAAATAATTTATTGCGTTCCTCTTAACGTGTCTATGTCTAAAAAGTCCAAGAATCGGCCCACTGGCCATGTCTCTATTAAGGTGTCGATGCGCGAATGATTTCAAAGTAAATGTGACTCCAAGCACGAAAAGACACGTTGCTTGGGGTACTTCGGTGCCACCGAAAAACCCTGCTGCTTTGCCCATCTCCTGACAACGCTAGGATCTGGTGTGGATTTCAGATAATGTTCGATGACGAGTGCAATACGACATACAATCTGTAATGATTCCATCTACGCCAAACCGAACCAGCTCGTCAACGTCGTCGAGTCCATTCATCTATTGGCACACCAAGTAAGTATGGCACGGTAGTGCGAGCTGAATGTTCAAAAACTAACTGTCCATGGCTTGACGTTCATACCGAGTGCGTGAGCTTCCCAGACCATGGTTTGTGTTGTGAAATTGAGATCCTCTTCAAAGGTGTCAACGAATGAGGGAATGAAGCATGTCCCACAAGGAGAGAGGATGTCGGCATTGATGGCTCGTGCAGCCTGCGCCATCTTTTGACGAAGAGATGGACCCGGGAAGCTATCAAGGTGCAAACCGCCAAGCCATGGACTGATGCTGTTGTCTACTGTGAAAGCGGTCTTGCTGTTGTGAAGTGAGTCTGGCAAGCAGAGCTAAACAATAAATATACTTACTCATTAATCAACGCCGATGTTGGGATAAGAGGGTCAAGTTCCTGTCAAATCCCAGCGTTCAAAAGGTAGTGTTATATCGAAAATTGTCATTACCTTCATTGCAATCAGAGTTCTCCAATCGAAACTTTGAAACTGAGACCGGGAGTCAGGGGAAATTTGAATATTTAATAACATCACGTACTGTGATTGACCTGTAATAAGGGCTGGCAGCAAAGACTGCATGCTGCTTTTGTACAAAATCCTCGACTCTCGCGGTACGATCAGGGTGCTCGGGATTAATCTTGGACTCTATGTTCCACAAAATCTGACGAGAGGGATCTGCGCACTCCACAAAGTCAAAAACTTCTTGGAGTGTTGGTATGCGAGCACCGCGATACAAAAGTTGTTGCGCTTGTGGTCAAGGTTATAATCGCCGGAATTAGGAGGGAAAAGTGACTCGTACGAAAGTCAGGTTGTCGCTTCGATCCACAGTCGAGGGTCTTGATTTGGGCTAACGTCAAGTTCGCAATGAATTTGCCGACATATGGATATACAGGGTCACCGGGGAACTGCAGACATGGATGAGAAGGTAAAGTACAACAGTCTCCACGCGACTTACAACAGGATGGGTATCCACGCACTTTTCTGCCATTATTTGGTTGTCATGCCATACAACAACTTCACCATCCTGCATTGTTGAGCTCCTTGAAAGGTTGGGCGGAAGGAGTACTGACCAAAGTGATCCCATTATCCAGCTCTAGAGTGGTTGCGCCGTCAACGAGTCCCCTGGTCTGAGCATTGGTGACTGGTGTATCAAGTATCAATGCAAGCGCACCATGCAAAGCTAGGCAAAGTGTTTTCAACTGTATGGCCTCTGCCGCCTCGATGAGCCTATTGAAATGTGAAATGGACGATGGGGGAGAAAGAATAAATGCGCACCTGTATGTCATATAGTTTATTGTTTGATCTGAATGTCTGTTGCGCAGGGGAAGCTGGCACAGCAGACAGAAGGAGGACAGCAAATGTCAGATGTGTGAGGGCGAGCATGAGGAGCCGTCAGGGCGGCTAGAACCGCGACAGATAGAAATACGAGCGCATCGCCCCGCGACCCGGGGCCTCTGTTGAGACGAACGTTCCTCGCCAGGCAGCGCCATAACGAAACAAATTACTTGATTAGGCATTTCGCGAGTCGAACGTGCAAACGCATAAATCAGTCGTACAGCATGCCGAAGACCACGGAATTTTTATAAGAAGGGTCTGCAACCATCAGATTCAGAACGGGTCAAACGGGACTGTCAAGATCCGTTATCTGTCAATCTGCATCTGCATAGATCATTCAGGGGTCGTGACCCAACTTGGACTGACACTGACCACAATCGAATTCGGTCTGCAGTGAGACAACATGACTTGAGCATATCATTGGCTAGGGTACATTTGACATCGCCTACGGGTAGATAACC
>JBBPOH010000018.1:0-34857 GCA_038091335.1 Phylloporus arenicola | reverse complement strand
ATTTATGGATCTCTTTGCAAACCTGTATAGCTTCCACTTCAAATCCCAGAAAGCTGTTAAGCAGTCATGTCCATTTGGCAGATTCTACAGTGCATGTTTAATCACATACAAGGGAGTTACAACATAGAACTTACCAGCACATCAGTTGTCTGGTATGAGAAAGAGAGTGTTGCAGGCCCACTAGAGAGTCCAGACACATCACCTATTTCACCATTAGCATATATGTATATCCAGAGAATAAAGAAGGGAGTTACATTGCCAGGTATTTCCAGACTCCAACAAACTTGCCACAGTTGTGACCATCTGATCACCCAATGGCTCTTTGTCCCATTCAGAAGTGAGCTCCTCTGGAAGAATGCATATAACAACTTCAACAGCAGCAGAGGGAGGTGCTGTACTGTGTGGTAGAAAAGATAAACACATACAGTTTTAAACTGTGCAGTACCACTTACAAGAGAAAGGGATGGTTCCATGTTACCATGAGGCCATCCTCTGATTGTTCTCCAGAACATGTGATTTTGGAGACATGACTGACAGCAACAGTGACATGGATGTCCTGTTTGGCAAGCTGGGATGACATGGTCAGATGTCCAACTGCATAGAAAGTTGAGTATGAATGAGCATATGGGCATGGAAAGAACCTACCTGTCATTTGGAAAGTGACATCATCAGGATTGTGCAAATTCATGGGGGAGATATGGGCCAAAAGAAGAATTGAGTGAAATGGGACAGAGATACAAGGAGGTCAGGGATGAGAAAGATGAGACAGATGGGAAACCTGGGTGAGAATAAGGCAGCTAATTGATTATTTAGGTGCTGAGAAGGTGGAGGCACTTGAGAGGGGCAGATTGCAGTGCTGTGAACAGAGACAGTGAGACAACAGGAAAATCAGGCTAGACACAATCAAAGGGTGAATGGGAGGGTATGTATTTGGAACTGAGTGAGTAGGAATTTGGATGTGGCAATGGAGACACGAGGGGATGCAGAGCTATTGGTTGAGCAGGGAGATTGATGTGGTGTGATGAGGGAGATCGAGAGGTGATGGGCAAATTAGGGCACAGAAGACTATGAACACGAACAAGCAAGAAGGTGAGAGGTAGACGTAGATGGTACAGGCGGTGATCGGCCGAGCAAGGTTGAGAGTTAGGCAGGCGAGACAGACGAGCAGAGGGATGGGACAGGAAGGGGGTACAGAAACAATCGAGATCAATGAGACTAGAAAGAAAGCGTCAGATATCAATAGTATGGCGGAATCTATTCAACTCACGGGCAAAGCAGACCACGAGAGCGAGGAAACGGGAGAGCGATGAAATGAGAGCGGGAATGGAGAGCAGGGAGGAAATAAGACTAAGACGGGCCGAAGTAATCCGATGAGTGATCAACGCTATAACGAAATTCGGAGGAAAAACTCACGGAGAGCAGAGCAGAATAAAGCAGAGTCAGGAGTAGGGAAGATTGAGGATTTGTCGAATGGGATTAGAAGTCGATGCTGTGGAAAAAGCGAGAGTGGAAGTGTGGAAACTAGGGCGTATAGCGGCGCGGGGATAGTGGGAGCAGGAAAGAGGGAGACGAACGCGAAAAAAGCCTGAGCGACGAGGGTTTGGCAGAGCCTAAGGGAGCTGCAGAAGGCTAGGTAAGGAGCGCAACAGCATTGATAAGATCGATCAAGGACATCGATGGAGCACAACAGTACGCACGATGAGATGATAGATAATACAGCGCTTGGATTGGAATGGAAGCTGGGCAGACGAGGGTGTCGACGAGGGTATTGTGACAGAGCCGCACAACCTACGCGTGCTGGGAGTAGCAGGAGATTGACCGTGTGGGAAAAATATAAACGAAGTCCCAAGCCCACAAGACCCATGAAATTGCAGCATATACAAGACTACAAGTAGTAACCTCTTTTTAAATGACGATACGTAGACAAGTGTGTACATCTCTATCCCGTTCATCGCGTCGCAAGCGCAGCAAGCAGCGTATCCGTATCCACCTTGGCAGCTACCGCAGACACATCAGTCCCCGGTCAGTCCATCGACATGGCACGCACCTTTCAACACCAACCTCACAAACAGCTGCGCCAAATGCGGCAACTCCTCCTCAAGCCGCCTCATTCCCTCAGCCGACAGCTTCCACAACACCGCGTCCCGCTCAACAACAACCCGAGCATTCCGCGGAAGCCCCGAGAGCGCAGACAGCTCCCCCGCAAGCGTCCCCGACACCATGCTCTCCTCGATCACAGGCGTGTGCTCCGCAAACTTGTACGATGCGCGGAGAACGCCGGATTCGATGATGTACAGCCCATTGGGCGCATCGTCTTTTTCCCATAGGACGACGCCCGCGGGTAGCGCGACGTACTCAAAGTAGGGCACGAGCAAGGAGAGGGAGGCTTGATCGAGCGCGGCAAAGGACCCAAAGGCCTTGAGCAGCGTATTCAGCGGCTCGGCGGACACGTCGGCAGAGATTTCTGGATGGACGGATTGAATGTGGTGGTCGCAGGCAGAAAACACGCTTACCACTTGCAATGATCCGCTCGCCCGCGTCTTTCAGCTGCAACCGCCGAGGCGACCCGGCCAGTGTCTCATGAAAGTCGACGTCCACCTTTTGACGACCCGGGAGCACTAAAGTCACATTCAGTCCAGTGGGGCATGAAGGACACGTGCATCGGCGACTAACCAACCGGCGTCGTCTCCTTTTTCTGCGCCCTAAACCATGCACGCAGGTATGCATTCTCCGTCCCTATCACATCGCTGCGTGAGCTTTACGCCCACTGGACAGTAACACGACTCACACTCCATCGCATCATTCAGCGTCTCAAATAGCTCCACATACGGCTGTTCCAACACACCCACACAACCCAACGCCTTGCCTACCTCGGGCCTCGAAATCCCACAAAAGACGAGCACAACACCCTTGGCAGCCAACAGCCTCTGGACCCTCACAAACGCCTCCGCAGCAGACAAGTCGACGCCTGCCACAAGCGAAAAATCGACGATGACAAAGCGGACGGGGTGAGTGTAAAACACCGGGTCGTCGACAACCGATCGGATGGTGTCCTCGACGTGTGCAATCGTGCCAAAGAAGAGAAAGCCTTGCAGTTGGATGATGCGTGTCTGTTTGGACACTTCCCGAATGTACGCGCGGTGGGCAGCCGGTCGACGGACAGTGGAAACGGCAGTGTCTCCGGTGTAGCATGTGCGGATACTCCGGCGCTGGGAGTTTTGAACAACAAAGAAGAAGCCTGAGGGACACCGTAAGCCAATAAGCGCCGAAATTGACGTGGGCATTCTAGGAGTACTCACAGCTGACGACAATACCGAACAAGACGCCAATGACAAAGTCCCAAACGGTCATGGTAATCATGATGCTGATGATCGTGATATACTCCATCCTGACCAGACGAGATGTCACAAAACAGACTGGCACAACATTGTTTGTGATGCTCACCTGCTCACACGATGCCTCGTATCCCATAACGCCTCTTTTACAAGATCAATTCCGAGAACGAAGATCAACGCGCCCACAACCATGACAGCTACGTTGGACATTATGAGATGTTCGCAGGAGAACGCGTGCCAAAAACGCACGGATGTATGCGATCGGCCAAGTGCCGATGATCAACAGCAAAAAAGTGGCCAATGCAAGCATGAATCCAGCGACACGATTCCCTCCTCCCACGCGATAAAATCTGTCCATACGGCGATCAGTTCAACAAGGTGATTCATGGCACAAAACGACTGACAAGAGTGTATTGACATAGACCAGATAATTCGGCCTTGTGGCGTGTCAGCACGTTCAGTGGCAGTACAAGGCGAGTAAAGGCGTACACGGTACCAAGACATCCCGCTGCAAGGTTCGACATCCCGTGGGCAACAAGTTCTTTATCCGTATCGACATCTTCATCCAATGATACAGCTGACCGGTGCACGTGCAATGTCAGGAAGGCGACCCGCGGAGAGCTGAACACTTACCCAATGCAGGGACATTGAGCGGAGGATGTAATATATTGAAGAACAACCTGATCCCCGATCAAATGAACGACATGCCAGATCCGGGACGAGTCTACTCACAGTGCAAATTGCGTCGGGAGTGTTGCCCAGATAGGAGTCCATCGCACAGCACCCCAATCTACTGACAATCAGTCATTCATCTCACGGTACCCTGGAAGGAGTACCCACCGTAGTAAGTGTAGAATGCATACCAGCTATCCGCGCCTCCCACTGCTGCCGCGGTTTCGAACAACCATCCGTCTTGTCGAAGCCCATCAAGATTGAGCTGGGCAGCCGCGACGATGATATAAAATACGATCGGTATAATCAGAAAATCTGCAATACTCAGCAACGCAACTCGGAGCGACACGGGACAGACTCACAGATGGGGAACAAGAGTTGATGTTTCCATTTAGTGGTGATGACTCTGAGGAGCAACGCCAGGCAGAGCGGCAGGACCCACATCGTGAGTGCATGTGGATCCAGCACAAAGTATCGCACGACCTCCCAGGTTGGCGGATCCAGCACATCGGAGGGGAGACGCGTACTGACGGTGAGTCTATCCGTTGAGAGACGCGGCAAGACACACGATCAAAAGCGCGGGAGAGGCGGCGATTAGAATCAAGGCACGGTACGTCAAGTGACAACCCACCCTGTCTGGATCAGAAATACACCCACACCACCTATACACCTATTGAATGAATCACGTCAGTTCGGTTAGTGCCATCGCTCGTCATCATGGGAATGTATTGTGCGGGACTTACCCGACGAGAATATGTCTAGGGAAGAACCCAATAAGGACACCAAGGTGAAGGTATCCAAGCAGGAAGAACGTGAATCCTGGAAAGGGAAATAGTTAGTTCCTCGACATTAGAATCACGATTCGCGATCATGTGTGCGAAGCATGTCCACCTGATCTGTGTGGCAAACCCCGCAAAGAACCGCGGTGCTGCCCCTTCCTTTGGTATGAAAATACCGGAATGGTAACTCACCGGTGAGCAAACTGGATAATGCAAACGCAACAAGTGTGGTTGCTACGACTTCCCGGTTCATGACATCCATCTCGGCCCAGTCATCGCCCATGATATCTCGCGCAATTGACGATGCGAGGATATGGAAGAAGGGCTATGCAGTAGGGTAAGTTCGTCATTCCCGTCGGCCAAAGGGAAAATATGGGGCAACGAGAAAAGCCGAGTACATAATCCAAAGGGTGGTACGTACCACTACTTCGATCATCATGCTTCCATTCGCACCCGCAAAGTTGCTGCCACCGAATGTATACACAAGCTGTGCAATGACCGTCCTAGATGACGACATGTTGTAAGTTTAGTCAAAAGAATGCCTGCCTCGCACAGCGCAACGCAAAAGTACTTGGCAGGCGGTAATGAAGAGATGGCCATGACAATGCAAGGCGCAAAGAGCATCACTCACGAGACGAAAAACATGGACACGCCTACTCCCGCAAACTTGGCAAACAAGCCCGCAGCAGGAAATATGATCATGCCATCTAATCAGATTGCGTGAGTAACGGCTGATACGATCTAGACCGAATCCTCGGATGTCAGGATTTCCCCCGATCGTACGGGACTCTAAACGGGGGACGATCCAGATCAAGCAATTGATGATGCAAACACGTACAAGAGACGCCATCCAGGATGTTGAGTAACGTGCCTAGAACGACGGCGGGAATTGCCCTGACAGCTTTTCTTGCTATATTTGGATCGAAAATATGGTGAAACGTTTCAGATCGCTTGGACAGGAACACCGTTGATCCATAGTTGCCTGGCTTTGCGTGCAGTGTTTGCGTCTTTAGTGCGGCATGCGAACTGTCGATGGCGTCTTGGTGTCCAGTGGTGGCGTGATCGACGGGTAGAAGTGAAGTTGTCTCATTTGGTAATCGTTCCAACTGATCTTGACCAGAGTACACTTCACGCGACGCCGCAGGATGAGATCCGGCCATGGGTTCCAGAACAAGCGGGACACCGGCAGCAACGGGGGTTTCAAATGCATTGGTCGGCGTTACAGACGTTTGGGAAGCGGCGTAGCCGGATGCAACGGCTGTTTTGGGGGTGACATGTTCACCGCCGAGAGACTCTCTGGCTTCCTGTTTCCGGGCGAGGAGGAGAGAGAGAGCGGAGGGCGGGCTGAGCACGGGGCCAACGCCACGAGGGGTGAATACGCCTGAGCCGTGGATGGCGCTGCTGGAGTCAAATGTGTATGTGGACGCAGAAAGGGCCTCGTCGGCATCCATGTCTGTTTCAAAGACAGAGGAGAACCGAGGGCTGCCTCTATTTGTGTTGTGGGAGGAGGGGGCGAATGAAGAGGAGAAGGGTTGGAGGTATTTAAACGACGGATGCGGTACAGTTTTGGGGATGGTTTGAGGGGTGCCATCTTGGATCGTACTGCTGGGAAAGATGAAAGAGTCACGGGATTGTGACGGAGAAGCTATAAACGTGCCACGGCAAAGTGAAGGATTGAGTCACAGCTAGCAATGCAGTCGAGGAGACGCACGTTCGGAAGAAGGCTCGGCTAGGGCCAATTGGGTGGCGTGAGCAGTGGACATGGAAGAAGACAGAGAGACCACCGAGGGTGGCAGGGAAAGAGGCGGGGGTGAAGCGGCAAGAGGGAGACAGGGTATGACAGTATTCGAGATTTGGAGGGTGCTGGCGCGTATGTCGCATTGCGAACGAGGCTGGGGCGAATTACGCGATATTGCGGAAACATAACTCATGGGTTGCAACAGACTGGAAGACGGGAGTTCCGGTAAGAAAATTGGGAAGAAATAAATAAACATACCCGGCTCTGCGCAAGACAGAGTCGTCTGGCGGAGGTGACGCGGTGGGATACATGGCCCCGTCGTCGTCATAGTGGTCCTGTCCGTCGAGAGGGGTGTTGTGCGCGTCGTGGCGCACTGTGTGGGGATTTTCTGTTGTGGGTGAGCGACGATAAGACATGGGAGTAAACCGCAACGGATGATTTAGTTTGTCATGCCATTATCGACGTGAAGTCGATGTCTTCGAGTTGAGTGCAGGGACCGGTACGACATCCCAAAACAGGAAATTTCTCGGCACCAAATGCGCCATATCACGTGCCAGTGAACCTTGTCTCCGCGCCGTGCTCGACGACGACGACAATGTCGAACACGATTCTGCTGTGCGTTGGTTTTGCAGCTGTTGGATTCAGCTAACGGAAAGTCTAGTTACCCGCTCTCCAACTTCACGTTCAGGTGGGTCGTCTCAGCGTTCAATACTCGCCTACTTACCGCCTGTCAGCACCAAGGAGGCCCAGCCAGAAGAAGACCCTTCTGTCTCGGCGCGGCTGCAGCGTCTCCAAAACAACTATGAGGACTTTGGTATGCGCCGCACCGTAGAGGGCATCCTGGTCGTGCACGATCACGGCCACCCCCATATACTCATGCTCCAGATTGCGAACGCGTTCTTTAAGCTGTATGCACTGTTTCCCTCTCAGGACAGTCGGGCTGAAGCATTCGCAGTCCGGGCGACTACCTCAAACCGGGCGAAGACGACGTTGATGGTCTCAAACGCCGGTTGGACGAGCGGCTAGCGCCACCGTCTGAGTCGAAGCAGTTCAACGCGTCACATGGCGTGGACAATGAATGGGAAATCGGAGACTGTCTTGCACAGTGGTGGAGACCCAACTTTGAGACATTCATGGTGCGTGAGATCGATGATCCACAGTGCTCCAACGCTCATGCATCGCAGTACCCATTCGTACCCGCGCATATAACCAAGCCCAAAGAGTGCAAGAAGCTCTTTCTCGTTCAGATGCCCGAGCGAAGTGCGTCTTTACCGCTGGCTTGTGAGGTTAGCTGACGTGCACCTGCAGAGGTGCTCGCGGTGCCCAAAAACATGAAGTTGCTTGCGATTCCATTGTTTGAGCTGTACGACAACGCAGCCCGGTATGTCGTTCGCGATTTTGGGCGCATATAATGACCGGTGAATGGATCAGATATGGTCCTCAGCTGTCTGCGATACCGCACTTGTTGTCGAGGTACAACTTTATCTACCAATGAAGTAGAGTAATTATTAGTCACGCGGAATCAATGAGGCAGTTAGTGTGGCACATGTCTGGCAGCGTCAAGGACGACCAGCAACCATGGAAGGATCCAGCCCGGTCAACGTCAAGCTACTGCTGATAGGAAACGCATCCGTTGGCAAGAGCAGTCTGCTCTTGCGGTTCTCTGACGAGGCTTGGATACCCGAGGACGAGGCGACTGCCACGATTGGGGTCGACTTTCGGGTGAGTGAGCTGCCCTGTGCGCTCGACGGCGGCCCACACGACGACAGGTCCACAAGATGCAAGTGAATGGGCGCAAAGTCAAGCTTAGTATATGGGTCAGTAGTCTTCTCGCCCGCTGAGCCAGACTGACTCGTTGCAGGACACAGCGGGACAAGAGCGGTTTCGGACCATCACTTCCTCGTACTATCGCGGCGCACAGGGAATCATACTCGGTCAGTGCACCGTCCTTGGTCGACTATCCGTCTAATCGACAACAGTATACGACGTCGCAAACAGAGAGACGTTTGACGCTCTTCCCAAGTGGTTTACAGAAATCGATACCTACGTCTCCACCACCGTCCCCAAGATCATCGTCGGCAACAAGCTGGACAAGGTACGTCTCCCCAACTTGCACCACGCTGCGCCTCAACGCTCGCAGGAACACTCGCGGCAAGTGTCTACAGACGAAGCGTCTGATTTTGCTGCCAGAAAAGACGCGCTGTTCCTCGAGGCGTCTGCCAAGACCGCCGTCGGTGTGCGGGAGGTGTTTGAGGACGTCGTAAAGGAGATATTGGACACGCCAGAGCTGTGGGCGCCGGTGACACCCGACACGACGAGGAAGGAGGGCATGCCGGGCACGATTGATCTCGGTGGGGGCGCGGAGGGACCAGGCGGATGTTCGTGTTGATATACCCATGACGTAATCAACGACACGTGTGTTTCTCTACTCAAATTGTGCGCTGCTTGTCTGCGCCCGCCATGGCCCCAATTCCAGCACCATCCTACTTGGACCGCGTACACGACTTTGTCGCTGAAAACAGGCGCGCAATCCTCGTCGCAACAGCCGCCGCCATCGTCGCTGCTGGCACCGTCTACTACGCCGCATCCTCGAGGCCTGCGCCCGCAAAGGGCAAGTCAAAGGACAAAAGGCCAAAGAAAAAGTCCGCGGACGGCCCCATCATCGAGGAGGTCCAACCCAAGGACGACGGTCTGTTCATCTGCCTGCTCCTCGTGCAACTCTGACCTTGCTGTAGAAAATGCACCGCTGTCTGCCGAGCAGATAGCCGCCATGCCGTTCGAGGTACTTTTTCTCCCCCACTGCGCAAGCCGCACCTCACCCGTTCTCCCCAGGAACGCGTCAAGCAGGCCGCGTCGCTCAAGACACGTGGTAACTCCCTCTACCAGGCACGCAAGTTCGAGGACGCCATTGGCCTCTACACACAGGCTATCCAGGTCTCGCCACGACCAGAACCCGTATTTTACAGCAATCGAGCAGCATGTATGTTAATTTCTATCTATCTCCCATATGACTTGATCAACCTTCCCAGGTTACATGTACATGTCTCCTCCACAATACGAGCGAGTCGTGGCAGATTGCGACGATGCTCTCCGCCAGGACCCGAATTACGTCAAGGCCCTAAACAGGCGGGCAACTGCCCTCGAATCCTTGAATCGTTTTGAGGAGTCTTTGAGAGGTCTGTCTTGCCACGTGCTCCTAGAGACGCTCTAAACTCCATCTTTAGATTTCACCGCTGCGACAATCCTTGAAAAGTTCCAAAACGAGGCAGCCGCACAATCAGTGGAGCGTGTGTTGAAGAAGCTTGCTGCGGAAAAAGCACAGTCCATTCTGGCTGTAGGCTACCCATATTCATCTCACGCTTGCCATTCTAACTGATTACTAGACGCGTGAACCCCGTTTGCCATCTCAAACGTTTATCTCGGCTTATTTCGCTGCGTTCCGGAAACGTGAGTTTCTGGTCCTTATCTGACTCGTAAACTGACCACGCCTATAGGACCACTTCCTACACTTCCCGAGACCCCTTCCCAAGGCGATCAAACCCTCTTGCTTTCCCTTGAAGCACTCGAGGCAGCCGACTATCCCCACGCACTCAGCTTTGTCAATGAGGCTCTGCAACAGGGTATATCGTGGGATATTGGACGCGCCGAAGCTTTTAATTTGAGAGGAACGTTCAAGTATGTCAATCACCCTTAAAATTACACCACTCCGCATTCAGAATCTTCTTGCAGATTTTTGACTGCAGACGTTCGCGGCGCCAAGGCCGACCTGCTGGAATCCCTCGCCCTCAACCCATCTTTCACGCAATCGTTGGTGAAACTTGCAAGTGTGCACATGGAGGACGGTGACAACGCGCAAGCAATGAAATGCTTCGATGATGCCATCAGCATTAATGAAGACGATCCCGACGTTTACTACCACCGAGGGCAGGGTGCGTCTGTCTTTTTCTCTACAATAGTCTCAACTGACACTGTCCAAGTGTTTTTCATCACCAATGACTTTACATCCGCTGCAACTAACTACACAAAGTCGTCGACACTTGACTCGACATTTGTGTTCTCACATATTCAACTCGCTGTTGCACAATACAAGCAAGGCAACCTCGCCAATAGTATGGCGACCTTCCGACGGACGATGACGTCGTTCCCTTTAAGGGGTGAAGTCTGCAACTACTAGTATGTCTCGTGGTAAGGATCGTGGCCCGAATGTAGCTAACAAGCTTCACACTCTAGCGGTGAACTGTTGTTGGACCAACAGCGCTTCCAGGACGCAGTTGAAAAGTTCGACAGGGCTATTGAGCTTGAGAAGGCAAAGTTAGTTTTTCCCGGTTTCGCCTGCTTCTATGATGCTGAACCAACAGTGTTAGCTCCCCTCCTAATCCACTACCCCTAGTCAATAAAGCGCTGGCAATTTTCCAATGGCGTCAAGACCTCCCAGCTGCAGAGGCACTGTGCCGTGAGGCCCTTGTTTTGGACCCTTCATGCGAGCCTGCCGTCGCCACACTTGCTCAACTCGCTCTCCAAAAGAGCGAGGTTGAAGTTGCGATTACTTGGTTTGAGAAACAAGTGCAGATGGCGAGGGGAGAGGCAGAGATCACTGCTGCACTCACGTATTTTGAGGTGAGCTCATATGATTGTTCTTGCTCGGCTGTAGACTGATCCTCTCCAAGGCGAGCAAAGCACAGCTGCAGTTTATCAGAAACTACCCCCAAATGGCAGAGCAATTGTCCCAGATGGCACGCGGGATGATATAGTTTCGGTGATCTGTTCTAGTTGAGCAAGCATGTAGGCCCATAGAAACGCGGTGTTGACGATCATAGATGACCTAGGACGCATCACCATACATTAAAGGTACATGCACATTGCTTTCCTTTCTATTTACGCCTTTTATTATCTTTCTCTGTCCATTCTTCGATGATTCTGTCTCCGTCGTGCACACGTTCGCTTCGTTTCTGCGCCTCTACGTTGTCCAAACGAGTTGTCGTGCTAGTCTACGCATATTTTTTATGGTTGAATACCATCACACCCTCGCCGCTCTTGCAGTCTGAGTGATGGTCAGTAGTCACTCGGATCATCGCAATCGTCAGCGTCAGCGTCGAAATAACGCCGCGCCAGATCACCAAGGTCGCGTCAAAGATGATGCCACAACGTGACTGGCAACCTCAACCAAGACAGTAGTGGAGACGTGGGCGGAGGAGCACATGGAGACATTTGAAGTTGGGTCACTCTTGAGTAAACCTTTACCCGATTATCTTTTTCCCACCTTCCCGCTGCAGATCTGTTGTACACCTCTTTATACCGCCTTCGACACATCTCTTAGCTTTCAGCTTCGCACCCATCCGACTTGCCTTCGTTGTATCCTCTATCGTCTCATCTATCGGTGCGTATTGTCATTCACCAATTCTTGATCGATCTTATCGGTGTCTTTGCGCTTTCTACCTATCCTGCTACAGCAGCTGTACCACATCTTTCTCTATAAAACTCTTGTTACACAGGCTTTTTCGCCCTCGTCTCCCTCTTTCCTCCTCCCACCATCCCTGCGCCGTCATACGCCCTAGTTTCCGCGCTCCCATTTTGCCCTCTGTTCCCTCACCCAGTATCCCTGCACCTATATTGGCCCTATTCTCCTCCATCCTGCCATTGCCTTCATCAAACCTTTCGATCCACTCGCCTTTGTTGCTGTCGCCTTCTCTCACGCTCCCACGCCCTACGTTTGCTCGCCCGCCCACTTCTATTCCCATTCAATTCGGCGCCCACCAATCTTGGCCGTTCTTGTCTCTGCTGCGCTCTCTGTGAGTTGTATCAATTTCATCATAGTACCGATCACTTATCGGATTGCATCTGTCTGTGCTAGTCATTTTCTTGCTACTCGTCTCTCTTACATTTTGTCCTCCTCCAGCCTTGTGACTATTTTTTTTTGCTCTCATCGTCTGCTCAAACACCGTTGTGCCTACTACCTACGGTTTTCCACCGTCTGCCTCACTCAAGCCCTCCGCAACCTCATTCCCATCCGATCTCGCCGCCTGTTTCATCTGCTTCAGCCTCTCTCCATCTTGCCCGTTCGCATTCATAGGTCTTCCCTACTCCACACAATCTCCTGTCTCGTCTTCATTTCTTGGAATCTCCCTGGCTCATACACTATTGATTGCCCTGCCCATTCCCACAACTCTCCACTCTGTTGCCTCTTTCCCGCCTTGTTCCACCGCTCGCTTTCCCAGCATCACATCACTCTGATCGCGTCTAGTCCGATCCTGTCATTGCCTCACTGTCTCCTCACCCGCCGTGTTCTCAGTGCCTAAATCATCTGTTAGCCGCCTTGTCCTGTCGCCACCCCATTCAACCCATCTGTGACAATTTTCCTGGACCTCACTTCATACCCAGACCTTGCAGCCCAACACTCATTTTTACTCAAATGAATTGCAAAAATCCTGAAGATGTCACTTTCCAAATCACAGGTAGGGCTTCATAGATCAGTTGATGTGCTCTTCCATGCTCAATTCTTAAATGTAGTTGGTCATCTGACCTTGTCATCCCAGCTTGCTGAACAGGACATCTATGTCACTGTTGCCATTGGTGATGTTTCCAAAATAACATGTTCTGGAGAACAATCAGAGGATGGCCTTATGGTAACATGGAACCATCCATTTCTGTTGTAAGTAGTACTGCACAGGTTATAACTAGTGTATGTGTTCATCCTTTCTACCTCACAGCACAGCACCTCCTTCTGCTTCTGTGGAAGTTGATATATGCAATCTTCCAAAGGAGCTTACTTTTGAATGGACCAAAGAACCATTAGGTGATCAGATGGTTATGAGTGTAGCTAGCTTACTGGAATCTAGCAATACCTGGAAATGTAAGTTCTCTCTATCTCTTGGATGTAATTGCTGATAGTGAAATAGGCAATGTGCCTGGACTCTCTACTGGGCCTGCAACCCTCTCCATTTCTTGCACAACCAGTGATGTGGTAAGTTCTATGTATGTTATACTCCAATGTGTGTACATTTGACCATGTACTTCAGATTCTACCAAATGGGCATGATTGCTTAGCAGCTCTCTTGGATTTCAAGCAGAAGCTATATAACTTTGCAAGGAGATTCAAAAATATAGCTTGTGTGTCTACACAAGTTGAAGTAAACCTTGCCAGATTGGATCTCTGTCCTCTGGGCCATGAAGACCACAGTGGTATCCTCAAAGACCTTGCAGTTTCTTTAGTATTCAGTTATGAGCAGAAGGGCAATGTCTCAGATCTCAATAAAGCCATTGAGATTGAACAGACTAGGCTTGATCTCTGTCCATTGGGTCATTCAGAGCATATTGATGCCCTTGGTGAACTTGCACTCTCCTTAATGAGGCATTACTTCTTCCAACAAAACAAAGAAAATCTAAACAGAGTCATTCAATTACAAGAGACATGGATTGAGCTATGCCCATCAGGTCATCCAAATCATACACTGGCTCTTGGAGAGCTTGCAGCATCCTTGTGGGAGCGCCATAATACACAAGGAGACATAGCCAACTTAACCAGGGCCATTGAAATGGGAGAAAAGAAACTTGATCTTTGCCCAGAAGGTCATCCAGAGCATGATGTGGCTTTGAACAATCTTGCAGTGTATATGCATACACAATATCTGAAACTAGGCAATCTGGAAGACCTGAATACAACCATTGAACTTGAGGAAAAATGTCTTGAACTGCGTCTACCAAGTCATCAATATCATGGGCTATCTGTTCAAAATCATGCTGTCTCATTTTTGGAACACTATAGCAGAACAGAAGATCACTCTGATTTGAGTATGGCAGCCAAGTTGTTCAAAGAGGCATTGGACACCTATCCAGTTCATCATAGTAATTTTGCATTCAATGTTTCCCAAGTAGCTGCAACCACTCTTCTTTTATCCAACTTCTCTCAAGGATTCAACTTTCTTGACTCACCAATTCCTTCAGTGGATGAGGCCTTTCAAACATACAGCCTATTGAAGAGATGTAGCCCAGCAGTCTCACTGGATTTGTTGCAGGCAACCCTGGCTTGGGTTCAGGATGCTGAAAAGCATGACCACCCTTCAACATTGGAAGCTTATCAGACAACACTCAATACACTGGATCACTTCACCTCTCTTAATTCATCACTTGACTCTAGGCATGAGACAATGCAAACCAAAGTGGCTGATCTAGCCAATGATGCATTCTCATGTGCCATAAGGACTGGTGAACTCCAAATGGCTGTTGAACTGCTGGAGCAAGGTCGGGGAATCCTGTGGAATCAACTCGCTCGATTTGACATTTCTATTGCTGCATTGGAGAGTCGGGGTGATCGTGAATGTGAACTCGGGAGGAAATTCACACGATTGAGCTCAGACCTAAAGAAGCATGCCCAACGGAGTGGAGACCACGACATAGGTCCATACTGGCGGGTACAGGAAGAATGGCAGCGTGTCGTAGACAAGATTCGCAGTCTCGACGGGTTCTCACGATTCCTGTTACCTCCCACCTTCGACGATCTTCAACGAGCTGCTGAATATGGACCGGTCATTATCGTGAATGCATGCGAATATAGATGCGATGCGCTCATTGTTCTTCATACTCGTGCGCCGGTTCACGTCTCAGTGCCATGCTCATTTGATGATCTCGGCCAACTATGTGTGCAATTATCCGAATTGACGGAAGACACGCATGCGTACGGACCACACAGAGAGCTGTACGTCAAGGAGCTCTTGCGCGAGCTGTGGTCGTCCGTGGTCAAACCAATTGCCTTCGTCTTGCAAAACGATATTCAGCTGCCTGCGGGCTCGCGCATATGGTGGTGTCCGACATCGAAATTCACCCTGCTTCCGTTTCATGCAGCAGGTCCGTATCAAAAAGCACAGAATAATTTCATGGATATCTACATCTCATCATACGCTCCTTCTTTCTCGGCTCTCCTCCGTGCGCGCGATCGTCTTCGTCCCCAGAGGGAGGCCCGCAATGCCTCTGGAACACCGAATGTGGTCTCATTTGCGGCTGTCGGTCAGGGGCATCCTAGCACAGACACGGGCTTGGGCCAGCTGCCAGAAATCGAGCATGAAATCCAAAGGATTCGCGAGAAAACAAATATTCCCACGGACGTGTCATTTGAGACCGTCACTGGCGCTGAGGCATCCATCGAAGGCGCGGTACGGGCATTCCGAGATCACCGCTGGGTCCATGTTGCGTGTCACGGCGCGCAGCACGCCGAAAAGCCGTTTGATTCGTGGTTTGCAATGGGCGACGGCAAGCTCACGTTGATGCGCATCATCCAGGAACGCTACGCGAACTCCGAGTTCGCGTTCTTGTCTGCGTGTCATACGGCCAAGGGAGATGCGTCGACCCCGGACGAGGTGCTCCATCTCGCGGCTGGGATGCAGTTTGCGGGGTTCAATGGGGTGATCGGGACGTTGTGGAGAGTGGACGATGCGGTCGCGCACCAGGTTGTCACTCGGTTCTACAAGGAGATGTTCAAGCACCCGAACATTGATTTCGAGCACGCGGCTGCGGCGCTAAACACTGCAGTGATTGATACCGCCAATGAGGTGTCATTGGAGAAGCGGATCGTGTTTGTTCATATCGGGATTTGAGTTCAACATTCTCGGATGTAGTAGTTTCCTTTTGTTGCCGAGGTTCATGCGTAGTCTTCTGGATATGTTCTTTTAGCTGTCGATGCCTCTGCTTGCACTTGTGTTAATCTTGACTGAACTACATGTATTTTGGCAGGTCAGCGCGCAGGAAGTTAGACAAGGATGAGACTCCAAGGAGATGGGTGCCATGATCTCTCTGCCACACCACCTCTTTCCCCACGACGAGGCTCTTATTTTTTAATCCTTCGGAGTCCCCGAGTTCGCAATTGATTTTCCATTGAATCCTCTTCGTACTTGGGACCGAGTCGTAGTCTATGCAACAAATCTGTCAGTTTTCGGTCCCTTTGAGGAAAATACTCTCCTGGGGGCTGAGAGAGTGAAGGATCCGTGAATCAATTACACTCTTCGATCATGGTTGCTCTCACTGCCTCCGCTCAGAGTGGTGTGCGTCGTTGCGGTCACATCTATTGCATATACATGGGACCGCGACGACGTACTTCAGAGCGAGCTTTTTCTCGGGCCCCTGGAAGCGGATCTATGTTTACCGTTCAGTTGATAGAATTGGAGTCGTTAGGCGCTTATAAGAGACTCGACTGAAGGAGAGAGGCGTTTGGACAATCAGCCAAGAGGAAGGTTTATATATGGTGATCCGTAGAGTCCGTCCGACTCCGACCCGCCGGGAGATGTTCCGGCGCGGCGCATCATCCCCCACGCTGAATGCATTCAATGGACGAAGAACATCAAACGGTACGTATGGTGAAGCGGCGAGAGAGTCCGAATAATTGTGGCTGCATGGAAACTGCCAGACCATGGTTTTTCGTACCCGGACATTTGTCGAGCGAATGATGTTCTTAGGCCGTCAGCGCAGGTAAGCAACCAGTTCGAAGTCCTATTCGTGTCGAGGTAGATCTGATTCAGGTATGTGGTTCGCGCAAGAAGTGGGGGTGGGGGGTCCCCACCCCCTTCAGAAGCGGCTACCACCCAACCCCGAGAGGCAAGATGAAAACAAGGCGGGTCCAACAGCAGGCAACGCCCTTGGAATCAAAGACGTGACCTACTGCTGGACGCACCTTATTCTCAATATATGCCAGCTGTCTCCAAACTCGACAATCACTCTCTTGTCATGGACTGACCTCTGGTTCGGAGGCACTTGGGACGGAAGTCTCTCTGTTGAGCTGCGTCAGCGATGAACACGTGGTAGGTATGAGAACTAACCATCGTCCATCTCACGTGCGCGTGTGCTGGACGACCTGTAAAATAGCAAGGTGACATTTGTCAATTGTGATGTTCAATGTCTTCTGCTCATCCGTCGCCATCTTGTCTTTGTGGACTGTACCTCTCGTTCGGAGCCACTTTGGACCGGAATCTCTCTGTAATAGCGCGTCAGCAACTGCCAAGTAGGAAACACAAGACAAACCATCGTCCATCTTACGAGCGCAAATGTTATGGTGCGCAGCTCGCGCCACGAGAGGACAGTGTCGACATTTTGTGGAAACGACCTGTGAAAAAGGTGAGGTCATGCTTGTCGAGCCTGATGATCAGCATCGTCATGCCGTCGCGGCGTCGAGCACAGTAATCGTCAGTCCAGGTTGGTGAACAGAAGAAGGGGGGGGCGGAAAATCCATGGGCCATAGCGCTCGCGGTTAGTCAAACTCGTTCGTCGGTTACACGTCCGCGTCGATCCGGCGAGGCTCGAGACGCGGCCAGAAATCGTCAGTCGCAACATCGATTCGTCGGGGGCATCTCGCGTGCCATGCTCGGTTTCAGTAGAGAACGAAATATTGGGTATCGGGTCGAGTAATCGTCACGTTCAAGGACATGTTATGGCAGGGCTCACGGCGGACGCTACGATCGGTATCTTCGGGCATCTCGCGTGCCATCGTATCGTATCGGCGTAGTGGCGTCGAATGTCGGCTTCCTAGCAAACAATGGGGGAGGACGAGGAAAGAAACACTCGGCTCTCGGTGCCGTCGCGGCGATTCATACACTCGGGCAACTCGTGTGCCAAGTTTCCTGGAGCTTGCGCGTCGACATCGGGTTGTGGCATCGAAGTCAAGGAGAGAAACATCCAGGACGAGACGGCGAAGTGCACGCCGTGAGCGGCGGCGGGGTGAGAGATGAGAGGGAAGAAGGGAATAAACTGGGAGAAAGGTGTTCAATGTTGGTCGAGCTTAAATACCAATTGGTGGCTGACGCGACGCGTGACTGTTGATGTCCACACTCAGCATACCAAACCTTGTGGTGCGTTATCCACACTTGAAGCTTGAAGTCCATTGTTCAACAAAGCCAAAAGGAACAAAGCACGCCGCTTTGGCAAAGACGTTCACAACTCACTTTGACTGACGAAATCAACTCACCACGGCAGCCGGCAGCGTGTTAGAGCTTGATTGCAGATAGTAGAGGCAAGCGGAAAGGAGGAGACACAAATCAGAAGACCAGCCATTTATTGGTCGGAGTCGTGCCTCCAGGCTATGTTACACAACCACGAGTCTTGACTCCCCCGTTGAACAGCGTGACGAGCCCGAGTGTTTTTTGAATTCCAAAGCGAAATGTGTAGGGATAATGGGAGATTTTACCACATCACCGTTCCATAGACAGTCGTGGAACATACGAATGGTGACATCCAGAGGGTTGGACAGAGATGCCTCCACGAATTGAAAGCACGAAATGTCATTAGAGACAGAGTGGTTGCTGCTCTGGAATCAATCAATGACAATCTTTCTACATACCCCGAGTCTCCTCCACTGCAAGAGCTCGTCGTGCTTCAGAGGTTCTTCGCTGAACAGAAACCCGATAGTCTGTGCTGCGGAATACGGTATTCCTAGCATTCCGATATTGATTGTTGGAGGGACTCGCCTTCAAAGTTCGTGCCAAGTGGCAAATTGGCAGCGCAGTACAGACGAATGGTTGCAGCCTCCCTCGTGCCTCTCAATTCAGCCTATGGGTCAATGATGGTCTCGCCAACTGGTCTAGGTATATGGCGAGTGACACAGTGCTGCGAACGATGTCCAAGTTACAGTTGAATCGCCGCGGCCAGACGGAATCGCGACACCTTGCAAGAAGACATTGGACGAGTGTTTGTCATTGCCAGGGTAACTCAATAAATTCTCAGATGCCTCTGAAGATTTCAACCAGCGGCATAGTCTGGCATGCCGGATAGGACCATATACTTCGTATTGTGCCTAGCCCTCATACTACTACGCTACCAATGAATCCAGCAATCAAAAAATGGAAAACCCACGCAAAAAGTGTGACGATTAGACTTGAAAATTATTTTCGCAAGAATACCAGACCAGCTGGCGTGCGACCGTGTCTCACAGACACCACCCCACCGCACGCCCGAGGTCCCTGATACACCTGTTCTCGCTCAACGACAGCGCCGTCACCAGACATTCCCGTTGCTTGTCCTTTTGACCTCGCAGACCGTACGCCTTGGCGAGGAAATACCACACCTCGGGGACGTCCCATCCCGGGCCGCGCGACATGTATCCTAGCAGGCCAGCACTCAGGTCGACCTTGTCAGGCTCAGGCTCGGCGCTCGACTCGGAGGATGGAGAGGGAGGGCGAGGAGTGAGGTAGACCCGGCACATGTGGACGACGGCGGACACGTCATCGGGAGATACAAAGAGCGCTTTTTGGAATGCCTCGATCGCTTGTCGGTCATGATTCATTGCGTGGTAATACAGCCCAAGCTGACCCAAATATGTCATTGCAGGTGACGAAGCATATAGGAGAAGGTACGCACCTGGACCCAGACGGAGGGATTCTCTTGATTTTTGACCTCGGCTTCCTGTATAGCACCTTTCGACTGGTCGATCTTGCCTAATCTACGGAAGGTCGCAGCAGATGATGCCCACAGTTCACTCAACAGCTTATCTTCCCTTGAGACTTGGGGAATTGGTTTGGCGTCTTGTGTACTTGGGGTGGGTGGCGGAGGTGGAATGGGTTGATCATCGACCGGAAGTTCAGTATCTCCGTGATCGGGACTGCGTCTCAGTGAGCGAAGAGGTCTGCGAGAATGTATAGAAGACGCCTGATAAATGTGATTTTGAAGGGCCGCATGAAAATCTTTCAGAGTAGGTGTGAGCCAAGGAAAATCGACGCATTTCGCATGAATTTACCAGGGGCAGAATCCGATCGTCTCAAATTACCATTCCTGACAACACCGTGACCGATTTTCCTCGATATGGTGCTAATCTTCTCTTGTCCTTTATGGACACGGCTCTTGAGCATCCGTTGCACCTTCTTTCCCGCAGAGGCATCCATCGAAAAAGAACGCTTGGAGAGTGGAGACAAGGGAAATCTGCCCTCAGCCTCTGCCGGAGTTGCTGGGGTGACAGTTATCGGAGGGGGGTTTGGTCGGACAGTCAGATGGTCAGAACGAGGCTCCATAGGAAGGTCCGTTTTTACTTCGATACTAACCATCTCCCGGACTTCAAGGGCTTCGGACACAATCACTACAGAGCCCGACTGCGTAACTGCTGAGTGCGACGCAGTATCCACTGAGGACCGCACTAGAAGCTTACTGTCAGCGGGAGTGGGACAATCGGAGAGGCTCACGTACGCTGAGTTTCGGAAACTGTCCCTTTGCGTTCTGCAATCCACCCAAAGACATCCACCCATCTCATTTCCGCTCCTTCGGGGCCCTCGACGTGCTCCGTGACTGCCATTTGTGTGAGCCGCAACTGTAATGCATACTCGAACGCATCTTGCGGCGTCGGGATGGGGTGATCAGGAAGGGCTTGCAATAGAGTAGCGGAAGGAGGAACCGTCGTGGCGTCTGGGTCAAGAATCATCGCATGAACGACCGTTCCGTTTGCCATACCACCACTCCCATCATGCGGGTGTAGGTCTACTGCAGCTTTCTCTGTTTCCGAGTCTACCGTTGTGACACTGCCGCTAGGCTCACTCTTTTCACTCCTCTCTAGGGCAACTTCTGTATCGCTTGGGGACTCGTCCGTCTCTGTGGGGGACTCATCGATTGCCGCACCAATTTCCAGGACCTCTTGTGCTTTCGTCCATTCTCCTTGAGCGGTGAGCAATAGCCCAAGGAGGTGCCAGTGACGAATCTCATTTGGTGCACCTTCAACGGCCGCACGTGCAGAGGTGATTGCGTCGTCGAGGCTCTGCGAAGGCCCGGGTAGTGCGAGCGCCAGGGCGAGCTGGTGGTGTGCACTGGGGGTCGGGAAAGTTTCAACAGAACGGAGATAATGTCCAAACGCATCATCTAACTTTGTCGGGCGAGTATGATCATCTCTTTCTGCAAATATCATGGAATCAGATCTAATGGGATCTGAGCGGAGATGTAATCACTCGCCTATGATGGCTGTGGTAGTGTTCCAAACGCCTTCCGCAAGGGCGACGCGCGCGACAAGTTCCTTGTCCGTAGGGTCCAGTCGTGTGTTCGCCTTTTCCAAGAATTCTCCAGCCTCTTTGGCTTCCTCGACGCCACCCGAACCAAACCGAGAGAGTGCCAAACGGCAAAACATCCTCGCACCTTCTACCAGTGTTTCCACCCAGTGACGATCCGTGTCCGTGTCACCGTCGACACCTGCTGCGCGTGTCTTGCTCAGAACCTCGATGTATAAGCGCAAGCTACGCTTTGCAACCTCTGCGTCTCCCATAATATATGAAATTCGGGACATGTGCCGAAAAACACGGTAAGAATTGAAGGTAAGTCGGGTGGCCCACCAGAGGACCTACTTGGTTGCTCAGAATGGACAACGACAAGATGTGTGTTCACGTACATCGATAACCCACTGTGCTCGATCTGCCATTGCTCCGTTCGCTTCCCATACGGCGACGGATAAATCAACGAGATCTTCGACCCTGACGTTCCGCTCTCCAGCCTTTGGGAAGTGAGTAGATTTATCCAATATCGTGCGGTATTCGTCGATGATAGAGCACGCTGTGCTAAGCCACCTCAGCGGCTTATCTGGTTGGAAGAAGGGAGAAGGGGTTGGAGAAGAGTGCGCACGGAATCGGACAACGAGTGCGCGCAAATGCAGGACGGCGATGATTGAACGATGTGATGTGCGAAATGTGGGTGGCCAATGGGGGCTGCAAGACTGGTAGTGGGTAAAAAGGTCCCAGATGAGACCTGGGTGGTCATCGAGAGCCCGAGTGCGGGCAAGGAGCGTAATGGCGCGAAACATGAGGCGTTCTACCCAACGCCAAAGTTCGCGATACTGAGAGAACATAGAATGCGGAGCTTGTGACGCCTGAGAACGTGGAGTTTCAAGTTCGATGATGCTTAGCAGAGGGATAGCGGCCGCGTATGCTTGAATGGCGAGCCCGGGGTTGTCTGGGTGGAGCTTCTCGAGACACATGCCTAGATGGAGGAGATGGCATCCGCGATACTGAGCAGAAGAATGTGCTAACCTTGCAAGCAAATACTCCTGATAGACTCGGCCATCGCCCAAGCTCTGCCATCGACGATGTTCGCTGTGTAGAGAGGTGGTTCGGCAGATAGAAAGCTGCCTGTCCAGGAAGCGGACATGTCTCTGGTGGAACTAGCGGGTTGTAATGTGGAAGCATCGGATCTGAGTGTAGAGGAGGCGGGAATATGGCTCTGTGCATCTGGGATTACGGGCACTTTGGAAAGGTAATCGAGACACTGGGACGGTTGTCCGAATGCGTACGCGTAAGACGCAAGGGCGAAAAGGAGCGACTGGTGACACTGGGTAAGCGTGCAAACTAGAGTGCAGGCAAACGTACGTCTGAGCGAGTACTTTGGAGCTTCTTGAGCGCCTGGTAGCCCTCGGCGGCTTCCTGGGCGCGTTCTGGGAGCAAGATGCACTCGGAGGCGAGACAGAGGTGGCCATCTGGCTCTGATCCGAGCTGGTCCTCGTCGAGGGTGTTTGCGGAGAGCCAGATGTTGAGTGCCTGCGTTTGGGACGCGATCTCTGCCACGTCCTTGAAACCGGCGCAGTGTTTGTTGAACTTGCGTATGAGCTCGGACCAGGACAAGAAGTAGCCCTTTGGGGTCTTCGCCGGGGACGAGGAGGACCACACGCCCGCTGTGAGCGCAGTTCTGAGCTGGGCCCAGTAGTGGCGATCCTTGCCGTGCGCCATCAGGTCATCCAAGTTCCAGCTCCGGTTTATATTCTCCTCACCCCCCTCCACGTCGACCCCCCTCCGCCGCGCCTCTCTTCTCCTCCCGCCACGATGCCCGACCCGACACCACCCGCACTCACGCCAGACTACACAGACTCGGGCGAGGGCGAGGGCTCGTCGTCGCCTGCATCAGAGACGGCGCCAAAGACACGTCGACTGACCGCCTTTTACCCCAACATGAACTCGGCCAATAAGCCGCTTAAACCGTTCAGCCGCAGCGCAGCCAAACGACAAAGTGTGATGACCCTCGGCAGCATTGAACACCTACAGCACTACTTTACAAAGACCGGCATCGCTGCAAAGTCAAAGTTCGTGTCTTGTCCTCTATTTCACCCTCCCCGCTCAGGTTGTAATTAGCCCATCCAAGAGACTGAACAGCCAGCTCGTGCCCGCAATAGGAGGCTTGGCCAGCCTGAAAACATCAAAACCGTCGTTGGGCAGCATCATGGACTTTGAACTGCCACCGTCACCTGCCGTCCCAGAGGTTCGCCAGCCCATCTTTGTCAAGACCTACGAGACAGATCCAGAGGCATTCCTTCCTGGCGTCGTCGAGGATCTCACAGCAGTCACTCGTGCCTGGGGTATGCACAGCCCACGCGACGCTACACCGACTTCCTGCGTGATCGACGTGCTAGACATCCTCAAGACCACCACGCGCGCCATCCGCTCCGTCCGGAACTACGTGATTGCCCTTCCCGACGAGTCCGCAGGTACAATTCGCACTCATTACAGGAGCAAGGTCGCAGCGGGCACACTTGTCCCCAAGCGCAACGTGCCCCAGTTAAAGACCCAGCTCGACCCCTTGTCCTTGATCCGCAAGTCCGCATTGGAAGTGCTTGCTGCACTCCGCGATCTCGAGGAACGATCCAGAGTACCGTTATCCGACGAGGCTTACGATGCCCAAAGCGATCGCGGTTCATCGCAGGAGCAACATCCCCTTTCCCGTGGTCCATCACCAGCGGTCATGTCAGACGATGAACTGGACCTCCCACATCTTGACCCCGACATGTCCATTTCATTCGTACGCGTCCAAGGTCGTGTCGAATCAATACCAGTTTGGGAGGACGAGAACGACCCCGATACACGCACCCTGAGCGAAGAGGAGCGAGAAAAACGAGAACACTGGGATGATCGACTGGTACTTGGCGGTGGCTGGCTTTACAGACAAGATGTCCACCTGGCAGACCTTGGAAAGGAACAAACCGTGGTTAGGCGATACATTGACCTCGTCGATGACGTGTTATTCGGGGGCACCAAGGATGGGAAACGCGGTTGGGAGCGAGAGGGTGAGCGAAATGCAAAGAAGGCGAGGGAGGGTCGAGGACAGAACCGAAGAGTCAGCACAGGCGACGTCTTCACCGACCAAATCCCAAAAGGGGCACTACATCCAGGACGACGCGTCGTCTCTTCATCCGGTATCATCAACTCGATGCGCGGCATGTCATTGTCGGAAGAGCCGGAAGACATGATCCCCTCGGAGGCAGAAAGCGTCGAAGAAGATGATCTACCTAAATGGGCCAAGCGCTCGTTATTTGCAGATGATCCCGTCGGTCAGTGGACTGACAGAAAAGATGTGCAATTATTCTGATGGTTCGCCTTGCAGGTCGTGTATACGCTTTCTTGATGGCCGTTCTTCCGGAGCATCTTCGTTCACTGGTTCCGCCAGCAACTGATAAAACTGCATTTTTCAGTGCACTCACATCTGGCCAATGCCTCTGCGCAGCTTACAACACTGGGGTGCGCCGGTCCCGTAAACCGTGGGGGTTTATCAGCGTAGACTCCATACATGATATCGCCTTCCTCGAGCAATGCATAGATGGCACCGACGGTGATGAGAAAGCAAAAATAGGATGGACATTCCGAAGAATAGACAATCTCCGGCTGTGGGCTGGGTAGGTATATGCACCATCGAGTTTGAATTAATTGCCAACCTTTTTTTTTTTTTTTTTTTTTGCGTAGAGCACTCAAGCTTCGCTATCTTCTTCCGCTTGTTCTCCCATCCGCACCCGGACGACCAGATCATATCCCTCGTACTGCTTCCCCAGCGCGCACGCAATCGCGCGGTGCATCTCCTGCGCGCTCTTCCTCTGGCCACCCTGCTGGATCCTCTGCTTTTGTGGATGCGCCATCGCCCTCAACGGTGAAGATTCGCTCCAATGCAGCTGAGCCATCACTCATATTTGACCCTCGTCTCGTCGCAAGGAAGGACGACGGGTGGGAACCAATGCTTGAAACTGTGGTATTGCGTTGGGTCAAAGCAGCCGCGGAAGAAGCGAGAGGTGAAAGTCTACGGTAAGTGTATCGCCGAGTGAGACGTGGGAGTAGCCTGCGTCGTCGAACTGAATGTTTCTCTTCCCGTGGATTTCGCGGTTACTAGTTTACTTTATACCTATTACATGCTGCACGCGTCTACCCCATCTCGCCTGCTCTCTCTTTTGGTCCACTGCAACTTGCATTCGTTCTAGTACATACCCTATGTAGTCTCTTCTACTATTATACCGCAGACCGCTCATTCTATTACCGTACATGATACCGACGCATGACGGAATGGACTCGTCACGTACATACACAAAGTACACGTCCTAGTGTTTAATCTTGTGGGAAGAAGGAAAAAAAAGGTGTTCTGTGTCAGAATAGATTTCGGAGACTCCAATGCGGAAGTATGGCCGAACAGGATGTTCAATTGGAAACCAAGATGTACAAAGAAAAGCAATAAAAGGGTTGTTGGCGCGAACTCGAGGATGTGACTATGCAGGACTTGCTGCAACATTGTCCACCCATGCGGTTCAACCATCACTTCCTACTCGTCGTGATCACCAGAAACTGGCCATGTATCTCCCCGCACGGTGGTAATCCACGAGGAATCGCCATCAGGGTACTGTAAACACGTCAGTTTTCGCTCGCCTGGGGCCTAAACAATAGAATCACCTGCCAGACTACCACACCACCATCTGTACACATGATTGTTGGTCAGCGTCTTGTGACTCTCGTATAAGAAATGTGAACCATACTCCAACCCTGAGAAGCCGCCTCGGAGACGCACAACGCGAGCGTCGACGGATCCATGTACCCGCTACCTGCGTCCGCGGGCGTAGCCGGTTTCTCGATCAAAAGTCTGTCCAACTCGACACCATTGTCGGCAATCTGGAAGAGGGCGGTCTCAGGCCAGACCGATGATGAGGCGTCGAAGAGACCAGAGCATGTGGTGTAGTCCGATGATTCTGTGGCCAAGTCATGTTGAACACCTCATGTACTAAAATCAGGCACTCACGGTTGTAGAACTTGCATCGTCGATGATGACCGTCAGATTGGCCCAGAGATGGATCATTGTACTCACTTTGATGTTGTACTGGGAAAATGTTCACGACGCGCAGAACAAGATAGCCGAGTTACTCACCCAATCAATCAAACAGCCCACTTTGTCATCGATAGCGAGATAGCCTCCTCCGGACCACTTCTTTGGGGAGAACCTAGCTCCCGTTCGGTAATCGACTTTTTCGCCAATTTGAAGATTGTACTCACCATGGCGCGATGGCTACAACATATTTGGTCAAGGGCAATCACAACCTCATGACAGACAAATAGGCAACGTACGGGCATGACTGATAATGTATTTTTCTTGAGGAAGTCGGTCACGCAGTTGCTGAGTATAGGAAATGAGCCAGGGCTCGGCATCGCCCCTACCGTTTTCAAACGCCCCAAAGTCCTGTTATCCACAAAGATTGAAATGAGTCGTATAGTCAACTTTCTGAAGGGGGATACATACTTCGTAGTCAACGTCGATACCGTTAACGCTGTGCTCGATCACCCAATCAGCCATGACGTTGGCTACTTTCACAGGGTCTTCACCCGACGTAGTCGGTGTCTCAGTAGCCCCGAAAGCAGAGATAACCAACGAGATTCCAGCGTCGTCGTACTCTTTCAGATAGGAAGCACGCTGACTGGCTGTCAGCGCCTCCCACTTTAGCGCCTCGTCGATTGAACCAGCGGTCAACAGGAAACCAAATACACTGAGCGCGTCAACATTCTCATTGTATAGACCATGTAAATGTCACTGACAAGACATTGAAGCCCTAATCAGCGAGAGCGTCAGCGGGTCAATGGTGAGAGCATGGGCCTACTGCTTACCCGGAGTGCTGACACTGAGGGAACCGGATCGAACAACTTTTTACCGTAAGCCACAAAATGGGGAGGAGCGGGAATCGAGCTTTTCAGCACATCACGGGCAGCAGGAGTGAGGAGCTCAAGCTTGTCTGCTAACGGAATACCTCCCGTCGATCCAAGTGCAGACAAGACTGCCAAGGCAGCAGTCCAACCAAAGCGGAAAGCCACCATTGCGGTAAAACGAAGGTCACTTTAACGACAGTGACAGTATATGTATATGCACGCGGGAACGGCCGACTACGAAGCTTTGCTTCCTGCAGGCGGCTTTTGACGGGCTGTTATGTACTAGATGATCATTTTCTAGATGTGGATATCGGATGAGAACTGTACATACAATTAATCAAGCGCAGTTAAGGCCCATCGAAGGCTTCAGCGAGTCGGTCAATGTCCAAGACTGCTCATGACAGTGGCTAACTTGCTGAATGGCTGCTGCAAAAGTATAAATTGGTTTGATCTAGTGACGGCCGAGTCGGAGAAACAGCGGCTCATATGTCGCGTATCTTACATAATACTCTCAATCAATCAGTTCCCAAGTCTCGCCCGCGCATACTCCCAGACCTCGCCATTGACCTGTTTCTCCGCCTGCGTAATGAACCTACTCTTTAGGTCATCAAAAACAAGGTCTGTTTCACCCTGATATTCCTTTGTGACCTTTAGGTCCTCGTCGTCGATATGAAGTCTGTAGTCCTTCAGCGCTTGCGATGGATATCTCGTCCTTTCCAATCATAACAAAGTCTCCCGTCTCCTGCGAATTCTCGTCGGCCGCACTGTGAGCCCGTATGCAAAACTTTGTTCGATACTCGCTCGATACATGGACGGCGTCGCAGTTTGCGTCTCCACAGACCAGACATGCCCCTTTGAGACGAACGCACCAGTGGCTCCAAGGGTCAGCTTTGGACCTAATGAAGTACCTGTCGCAACATTGCATCTAACGCCGACCAGATCATACTGATGTGGTCTGTTATCGTGACTGATGGAATGACAAACGCAAAATGTCCATCGTTATAGCTGTAGATTGTCGTTATAAACATTTTCCGGTGGAACTGATAGGCGTCAGGCATCCCAGCTTTGTTGAAGAAACCGCTGGCGTCGTTCTGAGAAGAGTCGTTCTGGGTGTAGAACTGGGGGCCAATTCGTCTGATCTTTCCGGCGTAGGGGTTGGCACAAGCGGATATCATCTGCCACCACTCATCAGCTGCCTCGCGGCTGGAGAAGGTAATGAGATGTCGGTAGCCATCCCTGTTATCCCGTATCATTTCCAGGTCAGCATTAGTCTCTGGCTGGCAGATTGACACTTACTTCTTTGAGGTAGGCGTAGAATGGTCCCATGGCGGATTTTAAGACCTGCTTATCGCTGACGAGGACTCCCCCACCGATGCGTTATATACAGATCTATTTCATTGGCCGCTACCCATAGAAAATCGTTCAAGGACAGGGGCTTCCCGTGACACGGACTGGAAGCACCATGATAAGGGAAGCCATGCAGCTTCTGCGCCTATCGGAATGGTGGCATGCAAACACGTCTCTTCTGATAAGACATTTAGCATTCCTCTACCATGCCTATGAGCCCGGCCCTCTGAATGTCACCGATACCTTCGAGGTGCGTGTAGAATAGTTCCGAAAGAATTGGTAATCGCTAGCGAATGTCAATAACTTACAATCCATATAGAATCAATGTGTATTGGCCTCCACCAATGGGAAAATATCCGAGGATCTGAGTCGATTTGTGACACATCTCAGAAGGTACCTGAGGAAACTCCATGGTTCAAAACGTAATACGTATTGACGTTCAATAAATGCTATCTTGATCAGGAGAACTTTTGCTTTGAAAGTGCATCTGAAGATTCACGAATCGATTGACGAAGGAACGACATTGCTACCCACTAGAGTGTCGATCAACAATATCAGGGTACACTCCAACGGTTGATGCATCTGTCAGGACTTTTGCGGACGACAGGGCCATACATTAAGCACACGTCCCGTTTACATGACCTCTGGAACAAAAGCTTTCTGATGAGTCGGAACACCAACAATAGAGCCGAGTGTATGGGCATCCCAAACGTGCCAGAATTGGCAGGTTCTGACATTTTTCATGTGCCAGGTCATCCAGAGGGCGATATAGGGAAACGAAGCCACCTTCATAATGTGGGGGACTACCTCACTATATCTTCAGTACAACTGATATGACGGAAGCATTTCCTTTGTGGCTTGTAAGTTCGACAATCAATGCCATCGGCATCACAGTATCACTTTAACTGAACGGAGTCACGCGAGGGTGCCATTCTGTGTCCGTAAAGTCACCACCCCGGTTCTACCTTTCACCCAGTCAGTCGAGCTACATGCACAACAGCGAGACCACGCACGACACCTTAGCTTGTTCGAGTCGGTCATGTTCAAAGACATCGATCCCGTTTCACCGTTCTCAGTATCACGTCCGATCAAGCCCAGACGAAGGGTAAAGCGGTCCTGCCCGTACGTTGTGCTACCATCCGATCTCACGCGAGGTTGGGCGGGGGAAGAGGCGCGGTGGTCCATCAGACAAGGGACGCACACTCTCGCTTTTTAGTGCGTTCACGCTGTGGGTGGCCAAGTCAAGTTCGTTTGTGGGTCCGCTGATTGTTGGGCTGATTACGGACAGCACGGGTAACATTTCCTCTTTCTGGTCTTGATGATGTGGTTGATGATACCTGTGTTCTGGAGCGTCGACGTTGAGCGGGGGCGGATAGATGCAAAGGCGTATGCCGTTGAACGTGTCGAGTCGTGATACCGGGTAGGGCCCATTGAATGCTTCGAGAAAGGACTCCTTGCACGCCGAAGACGGGCATGAACAAGCAAGGCGCCACACAAGGTAGGTGTCATCTTATCGAGTCCTCCAGGACAAACATCTGGTGTACTAGAAGCAACGACCCCTGCGGACACGAGCGATTGGGTACAATGAAGTTAAAAATGGCAAGTACGTGGATACATAGATGTCCGACCCGTGTCCTCGAAGACACTGTGTAGTATTATCTAGTGTACATTGATGCTAGTTACAACTCAGAGGCGTCAATGGGGATGTTGTGTATCGCAAAAATCTCAGTCAACCAGCTCCCAAGGCTCGCCTGCACCCCTCTCTACCGCCACAACATACTCCCAGACCTCACCATTCACCTGTTTCTCCGCCTGGGTAATGAACCTATTCTTCAGATCGCCGAAGAGCAGGTCGGTTCCGCCTTCATATCCATTTATAGCCTTCATATTTTCTTCATCGTCGACATGAAGGATGTTGCCCTTGGGGGCTGTGATCGATATCTCGTCCTTTCTGATCATGATAAAATCCTCTGGTTCCTCCACGTCCCCTTGGATTCCATTGAGGGCTCGTTTACAAAACCTGGTTCGGTATTCGCTGGATACGTGGACGGCGTCGCAGTTTGCGTCCCCACAGACCAGACATGCCCCTTTGATACGAACGTACCAGTGGCTCCAGGGATCAGCTTTGGGCCGGATAAAGTACCTGTTCGACGGTGTTTTGTTCAACTCTGAGTAGATTGTTGTGATACAAAACTGACCATCTTCCACTGATATGGTCTGTGATCGTGATCAATGGGATGGTGACTGGGTTCTTGAGCTTTCGTATATGCATTTTTCGGTAGAATCGTTTGGCGTCAGGCAATCCGGCATTGTTATAGAAAGAACTCAAGCGATTGTTGTCTGCGTCTGTGTAGGTGTAAAGCTGGGAAGATTTCCGTATGACCTTTCCGGCGTAGGGACTAGATGAAGTGGATATCATCCGCCACCACTCATCAGCTGCCTCGCAAGAGATGAAGGTCAAGAGATATTCCCATCCTAGGTTCTGTTCCATCATCAAGCTCAGGTTAGCGGCGATCCTGACTGGCGCATTGGAGAGTACTAACATCATTGAGGTGGGCATAGAATAGTCCCATAGCGGATTCGACGAGTTGATTTCGCGAATCGCAGGCTCACGAGGACTGACCAATGGAAAATCGCTCAAGGAACGGGGATGAAACCTGATGCGGACCAAAAATACCACAGGAAGACCGCTATTTTGGAAAGACAATTGCGCCCAGACTACGTACAGAAGCTCAGGCTGAGGCTGTCTTTGCAGACATAAGTTGCTTGTGCCCCGAGCGAGGCGTATCACTCAAGACTGCGCACTCGGCTGGAATTGGTAGTTGTTACGCGTGACATAGTAACTAGCACTATCACATCTCTGGCGAGTGTGGACAAAATTATTAGCCATCGATATGAAGGGCGGCAGCGAACGAAAATAGTAGGTCGCTGTACATACAAGGACATCCATTCGTCTCTAGATCCAGGCAGAAAGAGCCACGAGACCTCTTTACCTTCTTGCTTGCGAAAAGGGTTTTGGTGATTGGTGAGTTGATTGATAACATCCTTATGAATAACGATCATGCTGTCAGTCTGATCAACCTTTCGATCTCATGATCTGGATCTGCACCTGACTGATTGGTATAACAGATTACGAGACTGTCGGGCTCGTGAGGTTTGCACGGATCATAGGCTTCACGCCACATAGTGAAGGAAATTCTGACCATCATTACCGACAGCTTTTGAAAGGCCTTTCCCATGCAAGCTAACCCTCCATTATGGCCCTGCAAAAGTATCTCAAAGCAACGTAGTGACAGAGCTTCAACGAAATTGTACCTGTTATACATGATAATTTTCGATCCATGTTCCGTACCCCATGCTTTCTGCACGGGATAGGACGAGATTCGCGATAGCCACATCCTGCAACCCAACCCCCACGGACTTGAATATAGTCACTTCATTTGGTGCCCGCAGATCCTGCGGCAGCGCGACGGGAACAACTTTCCCATCCGTACCCTTCTCTATCAGCTCACCGAGCTCTATCAGACTTGCACGTGGGTTTATTGACCTCGCTGCAGCGATAAGTTCTCCAGCTTCGCTGGCGCAGGCATCTCGAGAGTCCACTGCGACTTTCCATGCTCGGTTGATTAGGTCCGAATCGACCTCGTGCATGTGCGGCGTGAAGCTTCCAACCAGGTTCAAATGAGTTCCGGGAGATACCCATTCGGAAGGGAAGAGTGGTTTCTCGGATGATGTAGCCGTGCAGATCACATCTGCGTCTCGCACCGCATCCTTTAATTGACCATCGTTCAGTGTCAGGGTATTGAATACGACAGAGGGGTGAGATTGGCGGAGAGATGATGCGAGTTCACGAAGCCGAGTATTATTCGTGCGATTGACGATGGTGCACGTTTCGAATGACGGGAACGTGCGAAGGTGAAGCTCAACGTGGGCTTTGATTTGTTGTCCCGCGCCAAATGCAACCAGGATCTTGGGTACCTTGGAGAGGAGGAGGCGGGTGGCGAGGACGGAGCCTGTCACTGATCAGTTTCGTCAAGGTTCAGTCGATCGAATCACACCAGCAGCGGTCCGAAGGGCTGTCAAGGCAGTGGCATTCACAACTGCCTTTATGCGGCCGGTTGTTTCGTCCAGAACGAGGGTGGACGCAGGCAATCCTTGTGGAGCATCTGTAGAACAAGGGACAGACACAACCTTGATGGCCGTTCCGATGTCTGGTGCACGCGACGGCATGAAGAGTGCGGTGTGTCGAGCCATGGATATGGATGTCCTGTGTGGGGCCGCATAATCTGAGCCAGAAGAAAATGTATGGAATACAGAGGCCATCAAGATCTCCAGGTCGTTTGGTTGGAGTTCTGATACGACATTTTCGACGTCTCGTGCAGAAAGAACAAGAAGCGACATGGAGATTACATAAATTTTAACTGGTGAGGTACTCTTGACTGTTATAACCCGCGTCGCAAGCTTGGAATGTTCCAACTTCGTTAACAGGGAGGTCTGGCGCGACGAATGACACCCGGGTACACTCGTACGCTCGTATTGTCCGAACGATTAGACGTGGCGTCTGGTTCATTAATTAATGCCACAAAAGGTATGTTCTGAGCACTTTCAGCGAACACGCTCATACGTCCAACAGATAACAATTGCTTCTCAGTCTTCCTGATGGAGTCAGATTCAGAAACATTCTACAGTCGCGTTGTCGCCACGCTCGTCATATTCCTGGTTTCCCTCTTTGGTGAGGCACAGCTGATCGTATCACCCTCGGACTTGCTACTGACTTGCTCATGACAGCCGCCTCTTTTCCGACCGTCTCCAAACGCATCTCATTTATCCACATTCCCCGAATTGTATTTTTCATCGGGAAGCATTTCGGGACTGGTTCGTCACCCATGCATCATGTGCTCTTGCAGGCGTCTAATTGATAATGCATGGACAAGGTGTCATCCTATCTACAGCTTTTGTACATCTCCTGCAGGACTCTTTCGAAGCGCTCGGAAGCCCTCCAGTTCTTGCTCGCTGGAAAGTTGGCAAACATGTTGGACTCATCGTGTTCGTGTGTTCTCCCTCCGTCTCTGACACGCGCCCCACTCATCTTCCTGCTAGGTTATCGTCTCTTTTGGCAATATTTGTTGTAGAATGCAGGTGCTCTGTTCCCTTATTCTTCCATGTCTAACCGGACATACAGATGTATCGACGTCTTTTGTGGATCAGCTCCAATCATACAGTTCACCATCGGTATCCATCACGCCAACCCCTGAAGATGTATCCCCCCCAGACTTGGAGTCGGCTCCAGCCACTCCAAAACTCCCCAATGCAGATCATTCAAACCTTGAAGAAACACCGCTAATCGGGCAAACAGATTCTCACCACATCACAAGCCATGCTCATCATGACCGAGATTCATATGGTGCCGTAGGCCATCGGGGGCACGATCACAACATCCTCGTGAACGGTGATGCATCCGCATTTTTCGGAGGTCATCACAGGCATGAATCACGAGATGTACATCAGTCACACCATGAACACACTCGCCATCAAACGGTGTTCAGCTCCGTGGAATTCGAGCGGGGACCATCGAGTCATATAAACTATAATGGACCTGAACATCGTTGTCATCTCGGAGGTGCCGAAGGCGTCAGAGACGCTCACTCTTTCCACCATCATCATGAACACCAAGACAAAGTAACGGTTGGAAAAAATAGGCAGATTGTCGGCATCCTTGTGAGACTTGACTCTTTCATTTACTGATCTGCTCACCACTCACACTGACAAAGGTATTGCAATTAGGTATCATGATCCACTCATTGGTAATTGGTTTGACTCTCTCGATAACGTCGGGGCCGGACTTCGGTGCGTCATTTCGACCTGTTCTCCGGGTCATCGTTGATTTTGTTGATGATACAGCAACTCTTTTGATCGCCGTAATCTTTCACCAGCTCTTCGAAGGTCTCTCTTTAGGAATAAGAATATCCTCCCTACCATCGTCCCGAGAACCTGAATTTAAATATATGGGTATCCTCAAACTTGTGCTTGCATGTCTCTTCGCCATCACTACCCCCGCTGGCATCCTTCTCGGCATAGTCATCTTTGCGCACAACGACGACATGGGTATGTCCCAC